>ML289210.1:5713-38021 GCA_005239495.1 Nicotiana undulata
TTGTATGTTGGTTAAGTTGTTAGGATAATAAACTACAAGATAATACTTGGATTAACTTAAGTCACTTCTATGGTGTTGTATTGCAATTGAGGGTTGTTGTAAGCTAAATATAACTTGGATTTAAACTTGAAGCTACTGTAGGAGGTTTGTATATTATGTTTTTGCATGTGCTTAAGGTTGTAAGTTAAATGGTTGTACTAGACATGAACTAGTGAATAAAGTTACCAATTGAAGAAAGCTGGAGTTGTGGATTGTTTCATTTGATATAAATATACGATATAAAAATGAAATCATTGATGAATTACTTCATTATCATATTAATGATGTTGTTAAGTTAATGTAAGAAGTTTATAAGGTGTGATATAAGTTATACGGATTCCAATCGAGCTTGCCGCTCAAAATGATTATTGAACGAATCAGAGAGCTTATTGTGAATTATATTGTTGTTGTTTGGGCTGTTTGGTGACCTTTGGTAGCATATGGGATGTAGTTAAAACAGGGGAGGTGCTTTCCGTTTTCTTGTAGAATATTGATTTTGAAATATGAGAGTTACAATGCTTATATGATGATGATGAAGTCGGGTTCTCGTTGTAGACGTAAGAAGATCATATTGAGCTTGGTTCACGATTGGATAGAAGATTGAAAAGGTATGTTAAGGCACTTCCTTCTATCTTTTGGCACGATCTAAAGTGAAACGAATGTACACATTAGGCTATTTCACAACGAATCTACTCTTAGCAACTAAGGTTGTTCATGTTGTTCTTTCCTTACAAAGTTATTCTAAGAAAGTATGTATGAACCTTGAATCCTAGTGAAGTTCATATTGATGGTATGATGTCCATAATTTTAATCGAAGAGGCAATGACCTTATGTCATTCCAAAAGGTTTAGAACATGATTCCATGAGTCCGGCATGCATTATATTTGTATCTACTTTACTCTACCGAGCCGCGCTATAGTCGGCCGGGTATGGCACCTATTGTGCAACCACTGATCAGTTGGATTTACCGAGTCCTCTTTGAGGCCGGGTATGATATGGTGATGATGATGCCCACAGAGGCGAATGTTCTATGATGATGATAATGCCCACAGAGGCGGATGTTCTAAAAGATTATGTGTATATATGTATCATGAATTTCATGTTACTGTTTCTTAGAAGCACCCAGATGCTACAGGTTGTATCTCCTAGACCTCTCTTTACATTACTGTTCTTAGTTATGCTTTTTTGCCTTACATACTCAGTACTTTATTCATACTGACGCCCCTTTTGCCCGGGGACGCTGCGTTTCATGCTCGCAGGTTCCGATAGACAGGTTGATAGTCCTCCTAGTAGGCTATCAACTCAGTGGAAGGTGTTGCTGCACTCCACTCGCTCCGGAGTTGCCTATTTGGTCAGTATAATTGGAACATGTATTGACTAGTCTGGCAGGGCCCTGTCCCGACCCTTTTTGATGTTTATGTACTCTTAGAAGCTTTGTAGACAGGGGTTCAATTTGTATAGTACGTCAGAGGCCTTGACGGCCCATATGCATTCATGTTTTAAGAAAAATGATTCATTAATACAACGTTTTTTTCCACTTGCAATTGTACATTACGAGTTGTGGCCATGTTGGCCCATGATAGTTTTTAAAAAAAAAGAACGAACGAGTTACATAATGGTTCGCTCGGGCCAGATTGGCACCGGGTGCCAGCCACGCCTCCCAAGGTTGGGTCGTGACACGGATATGGATTGATACAGCGTGTTCAGACTATTACAGCTTATAGTCGTGGAAATTTGATCTTGCAAATTATTTCAGAAGTAGAAACTTGGTTCCAATGTTCATGGGTCAGGATTGGATTTCGAAATATCAACTGTGTGGTGCTATTGGACCTATATGGGGTAGGGTGACGTGGGATCACCTACAGATATGTGCATGGTAGGTTACACAACAATTTTGGTGGTGTTTGGAAAAATTCTAGACACGTTCAAGGACGAAGTATGTTTAAGTGGGGGAGAATGTAACGACCCGGTCGGCCATTCCGTAGAATTTGCACCGTTGTTCCTGTTTCTTCCTTGTTATGCATTGTTTAGTAGTTCATGATGTGTTGGAGTCGGGTGGTTCGGGTTTGAAGTTGTTGTAATGAGAATTGAGACACTTAGTCTCTTAAAGTAGCCTTATGATTGGAAACGTCAACTAGGAGTTGACTTATTGGTAAACAACCGCGGAATGTGGATTTTATGGCGCGGATAGCTTCGTTAGGTGATTTGGGACTTAGGAGTGTTTTCGTAATGTATTTTTGATGTTCGATGTAGAATTAGGCTTGAATTGGCGAAAGTTAGTTTTTTGGCGATTTCCGGTAGGCAGTGAAAAATAGGCTATCGGGGTCGGAATGGAATTCCGGAAATTGGAGCAGGTTCGTAATGTCATTTTGGATATGTGTGCAAATATTTAGGTCAATCGGAGGTGTTTTGGATGGTTTCGACATCATTAGTGGAATTTAGAAATTTCAAAGTTCATAAGCTTGAATTCGAGGTGATTTTGGTGTTTTGCGTTGTTTCTGGTGTTTCGAAGGCTCGACTAGGTTTGAATGATGTTATGTGATGTGTTGGTGTGTTTGGTTCGGGTTCCGAGGGGCTCGGGAAGGTTTTGAGTGGCCAACGGGGAGTTTGGAATGTTTTTGCTGCTGCTGAAGTGTTGGTGCTATCATTTCCGCATGTGCGAGCCGCAGAAGCAGCCAGAAAGGTCGCAGATGCGGTTGAGGTCCATGTGGAGGAAAACCGCAGAAGCGGCCAGAAAGGTCGCAGGTGCGATTGAGGCCTATGTGGGGGAAAACCGCAGAAGCGGTTTCTTGGACACATCTGCGGGACCGCAGGTGCGACACCTGGGCCGCAGGTGCGAGATTGGACTGTTTGATGAAAAATCGCAGGTGCGGTTGTTTTGAGCGCAGGTGCGGTCCGCATGTGCGAGGTTTAGGACTGCAGGTATGAAAAGCCTGGGCAGAAAGTATATAAAGTGGAGTTAGCAAATTTTGGTCTTCTCTTCACCATTGTTCATACGGGTTTCAAGCTTTTGGAGGGTTTTTGAAGAGGGAGACCAAAGTTCTTTATTGAGGTAAGGATTTTGGACTTTATAACTCGATTATATGTTATTAAGACCTAATTAGTGGTGTTAAATTGGGAAAAATCAGTATAAAAAGAGATAATTTGGGCTTGAGATTAAGAGACCTTCTAAGGGTTATTTGAGGGGTCATTTGAACTCCGATTTCAGCGTTCTTTATATGTATAAACTTGTGAGAGGATGAGGATCATTTTGGTGTAAAGTTTATCGAGTTCTGAGACGGGGGCTCGGGGTCAGGGTTTGGCCAATTTCGAGAATTTTGCCTAAAGTTAATATTTTTCGATTGGGTTTCATCTCCCTAGCGTATTTTGATGTGATAAATCTGATTTTCTGATAGACTCGGAGCATTTAGGAGCTGATTCAAGTGGCAAGAGTATTGCGGAGTAGCTTTTCGGGCTGGTTTGAAGTAAGTAATGACTTTAAATCTTGTCCTGAGGGTATGAAACCCCGGGCATAGCATCTTCTCGCTGTTTTGGAGTAACACACACACTGGATGACGAGTGGGTGGCGTGCACTGATTAGGGATTTGGACTTGGTCCTTCCTGTGGAAAATATGAGTTGCGTAATTATTTCTAAAGCATATGATAAATTGTGTTTTAAGACTATTACTGTATTCTTGCGTAATTGTTTTCAATATCATTCCTTCTTCTTCTTTTTTTAATTATTTTGAGAGAATGAGTAAATGCGGGAAAGAATTTTAGAGGAGTCTTTCCTTTTTGGAGTTGTCGCTGCAAAGCTGCTTCTGGCCCTTGCGCAGTTTCCTTTCGGTTGCACCTGCTTCTTGCAAGGTTGCTTTCCGTTTGAAATAAAGAACAATTTGTCAGTTTGAAACGGTGGTTGGTTTTGCGGCCTTGATTCTTTCAGCCACTTGATCTCGGCCCGTCCTTTTGACGAAGATTTCAACTGCTGCTTGCTGGGGGTTGATTTCATTTCTAACCCTCGAGACCCTGGCCTTTCCCGACTTTGCCATGGCGGTTGGTCGCGTGGGATCCAATATTTTTTTACTTTATTTTGCCTTGTAGGTCTTTCACTTGCTTTTTCTTTTGGATTTTCGGAGCATCGGGGAAATTTTGGTTCCTCAAATTCTACTGCAACGGTTAGTCGCGTGGGACTTAACCTTTCCAACTTTATTTCGCCTTTATCAGCCTTTCATTTTTGACCTTTTCCTTCAACTTTTATTTTTATAGCATTTGGAGTATTTCAGGTTTTCATACTTTGCCGAGACGGTTAGCCACGTGGGACTCGACCTTCTCACCTCGATTTTCCTTTATAAGCACTTCAATTTGATTTTGAGTTTGAAGCATCGGCCGCCATGGCTAGTCGAGATCGACTTGATGCCCCCGACGAGGCTGGGTGCCTTTATTGCATACTAGCTCGTATCAAATGAGAACCCTGTAAATCAATCTTGCCATCCTTTCTTTGCCTTAGTTTCGGAACAGAGTTAGATCGAAAGGGATTCAAAGAAAAATAAACGATGGAATGGACAATGAATTTAAACAAGAGGTATCCCTTTTGGGGAAAGGAAAGAAGGACTTATCTAGAGTACATGCAGACTTCAATGAACATGACATGCCTTTTGGACTGAATGTCTGATCCGTGTAAACCGTCCGACTCTCAGAAATTCATCACAACTATTACCTCGAGATTGAGAAACCTTTCCCCAGACTGTGTCCATGTCAGTGACCAATTATCCTCTGTTCAATCAGTGGTGCCCTTTGCGGGTTTTCACCAGCTAACCTCTCTCATTTCTCTTCTTACCATCGCCTTCTAGTGCTCTTTGCGAGTTTTCTCTAATAAGACTCTCTCATTTTCAGTTTCTCTGCTTACTGTCGCCTCACGGTGCCCGTGTGGGTTTTCACCGATAAGACTCTCTCATTTTATTTCTCTCATTTGATTGTATTAGGTCCAAGTAACTGTATCCCCCAATTTTGGACATCTTTGTTGATTGATCGGAAGGACTTGAACAGGATTTTGGGTAAAAAGAATTCGGATTGAATTACAACTTTGGAACCTTTCTGGCGAAACCATCGCTGAACTATTATAACATCTGCCCAGTTTCACTTTTTGGGGAATTTGAATTTTTGTTTTGGTGTGACTGAACCCCAGAGAGAGTTTGCCTACGTATCCTTTCGGAATCAAGTCGAACGTAGTTCAGGCAACTTTTGTTTTTATTTTTTAGGCAACGTAGTTCAGGCTCCTCCATAGCATTTTGTTCTTATAAGTATTTTTTAGCCATAGTTATTACAACATTTATTTACATTTATAGTTCTTAGCTAATTGTAAAGAGAAAATTTGAATCTTTATGTTCATTGTTAGATTAGTATACCTATAAAAATTTATCCATTTTTGGTTGAAGCTTCCGAAAAGTGATTCAGGAGATGCTTTAATCACTTTTCAGCCAATTATGGATTTTTAACTAAATATTCATTTTTTTTTGCTTGGACGAACTCTTGCATTTCTTAGGCATATTGTTGCTCATGTTAATATTTGTCGGTTTCTTTGTTATGAATCTATAATTCTTTCTGGAAATAATAATGTAGGGTTACATCCTTATTCTTGGATATATATACAATCAATTATTTCTATCTTCTGGTGTTAATTTACTATATCAAAATTGACAGAAAAATATGTGGAATCATGATTTAAAAGCAACTGTGACAAGCTAGACCGACTAAGATGCATTAAGAGACAAATGTGAGGAAAGGAAATGATTGGGTCTCAAGCGAGATTCTAGTACTATAATTTGTGTCATATAAGAATTGTGTACTGTAAAATATTTTGAGATTTAAATATATAATTATGTGTAACTTGAATCTATTTTGGAAGCTAAAGATTCTTATCTACATTATAAAAGTTCTTGTGACTCTCAATGCTTGTGGCAAATTCTTCAATGTGTAGCAATGTAATATTTATTTCATAGTTAAGCGCATATTAATTGCCACGTAACATAAATATGGTTATACATTCTCACTTTCCGTAGCTTATAAAGAAAATCTTTAGTTATAATTCTATATATTTCATAGCAAAAAAGAATGAATTAGCTACTAACGAAAATGTTTGTGGCAAATACTTCAATTCATAGCTATAAATTTCAAAATTCGTAACTAAATACAAGTACTATTTCCAGGAGACTAAGCTATAAAAATAACCACAAAATTTTATTTTCCATAATAACCAAATTAAATATTTTACCACAATAACATACATTGTGGCTACAATATAGAGACTGCTACATGTTTTATTTGTCTTAGCAAAAGAGTAAGAGTATTTGCTATAAGTATATATTTGGTGGCAAAAAAGTTTATCAATATAGCTACAAATATTATTCCTTAGCCATCGAACATGTAAAGTTTGTAGCTAACTTTTAGTTATATATATCAAAATTGTTTGGAGCTTTTCCCATTTACGACTTGTTTAAGCAACGAACGTGATAACCTGAGAGTGTGTGTGAGAGAGAGATCAAGAGAGCGGAAGATACAGAGGCATCCGATCCAATTGAATCAGATAAAGAAAGAAAATTATGGAAGAAGAAACTAGTAAGAATCCTGGCGTTATTATATTTCAACTAGTCCCTATTCTGGTTTTACGCTTTCAAATCACTGGAATCCCCTGTATAATTCTGGTCAAGATTCTAAGATTTGTTTAATGCAATACTATTTTGTATGATCAAGATGTCATGAACTAGAAAACCAAAATAGTGTTAATAAGAGTGTAGCTAAGGGGATTCGATGCTGGCCAGTTTTCCTTGAAGTTTCAGCTAATTTAAATGGAGGGCCAGGATTAGAAGTTCATTAATGAGGAGGGAGGGTCAGTTTGAAGCCACGTCAGCATATTGTTGGGTTGTTACAAAACCCCAACGGCAAGAGAGAGAAGCCAACGAAATTCTGGTAATTTTCATTTCTCTCTCAATTCTTCTTCTCTCTTCTTCTCTCTTCTTCTCTAATTCTCTTCTCCCCTCTTCTGCAGATTATCAGCAACAATGGAAAATACAACTCCTTATTCTCCTAGTTAATCCATTTTATTTCCTTGTAATCGATTTCAGTTTTTAAGTTATTATAAACAGAAAATTGCCCCAAAAGTGTCAATTTCGTTTTTAGTTTCAATTACAGTTAGATTCCTTATCGGGATCCTTACAATTGGTATCAGAGCCTCAATTCTGCGACTTGTGCGTGAAAAATGGCAGAAGGAACTCATTTGAAATTGATGGATGATAAGCTCGCTAAACATGATGAACTGTTGGCTGATGTGTTGAACAACCAAGAGGAGGTTCGTAATACTCAAATTAGTATTCAGGGGACTTTGGAACTGATTCTAAAAAGGTTGACAGCACTGGAAAGATCTCCAGCAGGCCCTAACCATGGAGGGGGAGGACTGCTACCTCTGTCAGTTGTAGAGAACATGCAGAATAGGCCTCATAATATGGTTGTAACACCTCCTAAATGGGAATTGCCCACTTTCGAAGGACATGAGCCAAAGGTATGGTTACGTAAATGTGAAAGGTTTTTTAAGTTGTACAAAACTCAGGAAGATCAGAAGGTAGAAGTTGTTGCTCTCTATCTTAATGGTTTAGCTGAGATGTGGTATCACTCCTTGCTGCTAAGTCAAGGAGTGTTAACTTGGGTTGAGTTCAATGACGAATTGATTAGTAGATTCGGAGTAGTATTGGCTGAGGATGTTGTCGAGGAATTCAACAAGCTATCTCAAGAGGGGACTGTGGGTGAATTCTTAGGGAAGTTTGAAGACCTCAAAGCTCAGATGCTGGTTCGAAATCCACAACTGGATGAGTCTCATTTCCTATCCAGTTTCATAGGGGCTCTCAAAAAAGAAATCAAGTTTGGAGTCAAGTTGTTCAAGCCTACAACATTGAGGTTTGCCATTGAGCAAGCTAGGTTACAGGAAAGGGCTATAGAGGCTGCGCAAAAGAAGGAGAAGGCTAATGCTAAGAGCTTTCCCAAGGTGATTACCCTAGCTAACACTAGGAGTCTGCCAGTGAGTAAGTGATGTTTTATACTTCAATACCACACAAGAGGGGGGGGGGGGATGATTTATGTGGTGTCTAATTTTTCGAGTGCTGTCTTGGTAGAAGAAACTAGTTCTTCTTGGTTTTCCAACTTCTACTGGTGCGAAATAATAAATGCAGTAAAGTAAAAACACAGAGAGTTTTACGTGGAAACACCTGGCTCAAAAGGTGAAAAAAACACGACCTACTCCTCAGTAGAATTTTCACAAACTCTTCACTACAACTCTGAGCCAAACATCATTTACAAAATAAACTCTTTTGTAAACCTAGGACTAACTCTAATCCCTTTGTAGCAACCTAGCCTCTAGCTAATTGCGACAAGCTTCAAGTTAACTCTAACTTGAACAGTGTGTACCTATTACAATTGCTTCTAATAAAGCTAAAAAGATACAATATTAAATAACCTACTACAACCAACTAGACTCAGTAAACAAACAGATGAAACTGGTTCTTCTAGCTGGTCAGTAGCCTTTGTGTCGCACAAGGATTCTGCTTGCAAAATATCTCTGAGAATTTTGCTTTCAATTCTTGTTTCACTTCTGCCTTTGTGCGATCTCCTCTTCAGTAGGAATGCTTCAACATTATATAGCGCCAGTATTTGAGATGTTCTTGTTTAATTCTGATGCAACTCTTCCTTGGTGGAAGAGTTTGTATTAAACTCAACTTCCTTCCTTTGTTACTATCCTTGCTGAATTCAACCTCTAACCTCTTATCAATTTGTAACTTTTTTGCTTTAGGAGACAACCTCTTAGTTCCCAGATAATTCACATAACATGTTATCTCCTACGCATGGACTCTTCGCGTGCCAATGAGTCTGTTTCACTATGATAGCCTGATGGACCTGGTTCAACTTGGTAGACATTTGTCAATCTTCAAAACCATGCAGTGACTTGGGTCAACAGTAAGACTTCCCCCTTAGGCTGAGCCCTAAGGTGTATGAGTACAGGAAGAACAATCACTTGTGTTACATTTGTGGAGAAAAATATAACCTAGGCACCAGTGCAAGGTGAGACAATTGAACTGCCTCAAAGGAGAGGTGGAAGCTGAAACCCAACTGGAAGAACCTGAGATTACAGAGGTGCCAATACCATCTGATTTGATTATTGAAGGGGGGTGGAACAAGAATTTCAGGAGGCCATCTGTATGAATGCACTATCAGGCAACAACCAAGGAGAGAATACCATTTTGGTAGGGGGAACTGTGAAGAAAAGGCAAGTGACAGTGATGATTGATTAAGGAAGCACACTTTGTTTGCTAAAAGGTCCAAGTGTTCCTTTGAGCAAGCACAAGTTGAATACCTAGTTCATATCATTACAACGGGATGAGTCTCTACTGATCCTACTAAGGTCCAAGCAATGATATAATGTCCTAGACCAAACTCCCTTAGGGAACTCAAGGGATTCCTAGAACTGACTAGCTACTACAGGAAATATGTGGCTAATTATGGAACCATATGTTGACCCCTAACTGATATGCTAAAAAAGGATGCATTTAGGTGGAGTCAAGAAGCTGATTTAGCTTTTTCACTCCTCAAATTTGTCATGTCCTAAACACTAGTACTTGCATTACCTGATTATACTAAAGAGTTTGTGGTTGAAACTGATGCAAGCAATGGAGGAGTTGGAGTTGTGCTCATGCAAGAGGGTAGACCAGTTGCTTATTTCAGCAAGGTTCTAGCTCAGAAACACAGAGGGAAGTCCATCTATGAAAAGGAGTATATGGCCCTACTGAGTGCTGTGGATAAATGGAGACACAATTTGCAATTCAAACACTTCATAGTTAGAACAGATCACCATAGTTTGAAGTACCTCCTAGAGAAAAGGGTGACTTCAACTATCCAACAAAAGGGCTTAACCAAGATGCTTGGGCTTGACTATGAAGTGCAATATAAAAAGGGAGCTGAAAATAGAGTAGTTGATGCTCTTTCTAGACAACAGGAAGGGTTGGACAACCAAATGAATCAGGAAGTGGGACAGCTCTTGGCCATCAGTGCTTCCATTCCCACTTGGATGCATGAGGTAAATTCTAGCTATGATGGAGATCCTCAGGTACAAGAGTTACTTCTCCAACTTTCCATTGACCTACAAGGGCCCAGTATTTGGCATTATTCAGCAGGAATTCTCAGAAAGAAAGGAAAGGTGTACATAGGAGATAG
Source organism: Nicotiana undulata (assembly GCA_005239495.1). Lineage (NCBI taxonomy): Eukaryota > Viridiplantae > Streptophyta > Magnoliopsida > Solanales > Solanaceae > Nicotiana > Nicotiana undulata. The sequence goes on from ML289210.1 coordinate 15,986, forward strand.
TGGCAACCTCATGCATAAGCTAATTGCCTCTTTCCATGATTCTCCCAGTGGAGGTCACTCTGGTCAGTTAGGCACTCTTAAAAGACTAGCTCAACTTTTCACTTGGCCAAGGATGAAGCAAATGGTGATTGACTATGTGTCCAGTTGTGATGTGTGTCACAGAAGTAAGGACGACAATGCAGCTTACCCTGGACTTCTACAGCCCCTTCCCATCCCCAATCATGCCTGGAGTCACATTAGCATGGACTTTATAGAGGGTCTGCCCAAGTCCAAGAATAGAGAGGTGATATTGGTGGTCGGGATAGGTTCACCAAGTATGCTCATTTTATTGCCCTAAAACACCCATATACAGTTGTTACAGTAGCAGAAGTGTTTTGGAAAAGAGTACACAGTCTACATGGCACACTTGAGACCATAGTTACTGATAGAGACTGAATGTTTTTTAGCAACTTCTGGCAAGCCCTGTTCAAACTCCTAGGGACTCAATTGCATTACGGTACATCATATCACCCACAAAGTGATGGCCAAACTGAAAGGGTGAATAGGTGCCCTGAAAACTACCTCAGGTGCATGACTGCTAGTAGACCTAACCAGTGGAAGCAATGGTTATCTGCTGCAGAATGGTGGTACAATACTAACTTTCACACCAGTTTGCAATGCACACCATTTGAAGCCTTATATGGCTACTCTCCCCCCAACTCACTATTGGTCCCTTGCTTGAAACTATTGTACCAGCTGCTGAAAATGCTGTGATGAGAAGACAGCAGATGCACCAGTTAGTGAAGGACAATTTGAGCAAAGCTCAGGAAAGGATGAAGTTCTTTGCTGATAATATAAGAGCTGATAGGGAGTTTCAGGTTGGTGATTTGGTTTACTTAAAGCTACAACCATATAGACAGACATCCATTGCTCTACGAAAAAATCTCAAACTCAGCTCCAAGTACTATGGCCCTTATAAGATTCTGGCTCGAGTAGGTGTTGTGGCTTACAAGCTAGAACTACCCCCTACATCCAAAATTCATCTAGTTTTTCATGTGTCCTTATTCAAGAAAAAAGTGGGCAGCAGGGTGGTAGTGCAAACTGTTCTTCCAAGTACTGGGGAGGATGGTCAGTTTTTGGTTCGACCTGTGGCTATTCTTCAAAGGCAACTAGTTAAGAAGAATAATGTGACATGTGTTAAAGTCCTAGTACAATGGTCTAACCTCCCTCCTGAAGATGCTACTTGGGAGGATTACCAAGACTTGAAGTACAAATTTCCTGGGTTTGATTCTAATCCTTGAGTTCAAGGATTATTTGTAGGGGAAGGGATTGTCATGAACTAGAAAACTAAAGTAGTGTTAATAAGAGTGTAGCTAAGGGATTCGATGCTGGCCAATTTTTCTTGAAGTTTCAGCTAATTCAAATGAAGGACCAGGATTAGAAGTTCATTAATGAGGAGGGAGGGTCAGGATGAAGCCATGTCAGGTTGTTGGGTTGTTACAAAACCCCAATGGCAAGAGAGAGAAGCTAACGAAATTATGGTAATTTTCATTTCTCCTCAATTCTTGTTCTCTAATTCTCTTCTCCTCTCTTCTGCAGATTATCAGCAACAATGGCGAATCCAACTCCTTATTTTCCTAGTTAATCCAGTTTATTTCCTTGTAATCGATTTCAGTTTTTCAGTTAATATAAACAGAAAATTGTCCCAAAAGTGTCAATTTCGTTTTTAGTTTCAATTACAGTTAGATTCCTTATCGGGATCCTTACAAAAGAGTGTAATTAGATTTAGGGCACTCTTTTTGTGCACGATTCGTGAGTATTTAATTGACCTAGTTACGTTTCCAGCGGGATTTGTGTGTACTGTAGGTATCTCAGCAAATCTGTCTGGTTTCTCAGATCTTTGTAGTACAAAAATCATTCTGTTGTTTCCACTTCTCTAAACTTATTAGTTTGTATATGTTCGGAGGCGTGCTAACTCCCGATCATGAACTCCATATTTGGTGATCAGGGCTAGATCCTTGATGTTAAGTTGTCAAATTGTAGTGAAGTGCTCAAGTAATATGCTTCTTTTCTTAATTTCTATTTATTCATTTGTCCAAAACACTTTTGGTTCCTAGGTAATCTTACTGTTCCTTTCCTTCTTTAATCCTTGCAGTGGCAAAAGATGGACATCTGATACACATTTTTTGGCAAATGCTTCATCTATGCACCTCACTTAAACAAGTGTAAGTATTTTGTGTATTCATTGATACGTTCCTTTAGCATTACTACTGCTTCTATCAGCTAATATTTCGTAAAATATGAAATTGTAATCATCTTCTGTATTGTGTGGTAAGTAGTTTCAAGCTACCCAATCTACTGATAATTTATCATGGTGTATCAGTTAATAAGATCTCTTACTGATTCGAGGACAGATGAATAAATATTCGAATTTCTGTGAACAATATAGATTTGTCGTTATTAAAAGATATAATCATAAATGTTAGGTTAGGTGCACATAAATGGTTCGAACCCTACTGCTGGCAAAACTCCTAGTGGTATTTAGGTGGAGAAAGATAGAGGAGCTGACCCATTATCCACCGAGTTTCGAGCCATGCCACACTTATCCTCGGGGGATTTTTTGGTTTAAAAAAGAAACATAATCATACATGTTATGAATAAGTTGTAGATTGATGCTAGGAAGAAGAAAAAAAGGAAAAGAAGAAAGCTGATACGTACATAAAGAACTTCCCACATAAAGAAGAATAAACACAACACAAATTTTCTGAAACAGTTGAAGTGGAATATTTTCAATCTCTTAATGTTCTATCAAATATTTTCGATTGTCCCGTGAAGAAATGATTCCATTATTGACTTCAGCACTACCATTTAGTTTGTCACTACATTTTGCAGAAATTGAGTTAGGATCTTCTTAAGTCTAAGTCATTTGTGCATTCAAGAGCTAATTCCATGATTGATTTGAAGCATCTCTCTTTTGCCATGAAGTTTTCTTCATCCACTGAAAATAAATTAATGTCCATTACATCCACCATTCGGTTTGGTAATGATTGGCATATCCATCTTTTCAAGGTGAAGTCTTCAACAAATAGATCATCCACAGGGCTCTTTCTTGTAAAAGTCTCCATTAACAAAATACCAAAGCTATACACATCTCCCTTGGCTGAGACTTTGCCTTCTGAACCATACTCTGCAAAAATTTCACGTAATCCCATTAATAAAAATAATTAACGTCGTTTAAAGTTTACCCAAATTAACTTGTTAATAAATTTACCTGGTGCCATGTAGCCAACACTACCCAAGGTTTTGGTATGTGCTATTAGCGTCTCAGCTGTTAGAAGTTTAGCTATCCCAAAGTCACTCACTTTTGCCACCATATCTCCATCCATAAGTATGTTACTTGGTTTCAAATCACAATGGACTACTACAAATAAATGACCTCCATGTAAATACTCCATAGCAGAAGCCACATCAATCATCACCTTTAATCTTTGAGTTAAATCCAAAAATTTGTCGGGAGAGTGAAGCCAACGATCAAGGTTGTCATTGGGCATGTACTCTAGCACCAACACTTTATAATCAAAATTTGCACAACTACTTACCACCTTAACAAGGTTCCTATGTCGAATGCTTCGTAAAACTTGGGACTCCACATCAAAACTTCTGAATGCATGTTGCATTTCTGCATTGAATACCTTGATTGCCACAACCTTTCCATCTGCAAGTGTCCCTTTGTACACCAATCCAAGGCTCCTCCTCCCAATCAAGTTTGCTTCATCAAAGTTGTTTGTCCCTTGGGCAATATCATGGTACGAAATCCTCCTATGTACTTGACCAAATGTATCCACTAGAGGAAGTTCCCTACTCCTTTTTCGGTATTTCAGTAACCAAACGATGAAAATGGTGGTCATTGCAACTCCTGAGGCAACTGATGCAAGAACAAAAGTTACAACCCTCTTCTTTTTTGGTCTTTTAGGGCTGTTGACTCTGCATTGCATCACATGGAACTGGGATGCTCCACATAATGCAGGGTTACCCATAAATGATTCAGCTGTAAATTTTACAAATGGCCCTCCATCCGGAATTTCACCCATGAGCCCATTGTACGAGACATTGAAATACATGAGATGTTCAAGATTCCTCAAGGACTTGGGAATCATGCCGGATAGCTTGTTGCTGGATAGATCCAAGTATTCCAATGAAACCAAATCTTCAAACGATTTAGGTATAGGACTATCTAACATATTCATTGACAATGAAAGGATAACCAAATTTTGAAGTTGTCCAATTGTGCTTGGAATTTGACCGGAGAACTGATTACCAGATAAATGTAATATCTGCAAACTCCTTGAGTTTCCCATTTCTAGTGAAAGAGATCCATTTAGAAAATTGGAGGACAAATTGACAATTGAAATATCTTTATTCCTCCAAAAAGTTGGTGGAATACTGGAAAATAGCGCATTGGAATCTAAGTAGAGTTCTATTAAAGAAGAAAGATTTCCAAAGCAACTTGGTACTTCCCCAGAAAGCTGATTTTGGCTCAAGCTAACTAGAAACAAGTTCTCCAAGTTACACAGGCTAATTGGTATATTTCCATCTATATTATTATTGTCCAGTTTCAACTTTTGCAATTTCCTCAAGTTCCCCAAGTCTGGTGGAATCGTACCGATAAGCTTATTATATCCCAAGCTTAACAACTACAGGTTCCTCAAGTTACTTAAGTTAGTAGGAATTTTTCCTGTGATACCATTATTAGAAGCAGTGAAATATTCAAGGGAAAAGGACCAGTTGCCCGAGCCTAGGAATTTTGGAAGACTTGCATTGAATTGGTTGCTTCCTATTTGAACAGTCTTCAAGTACTTGCAATTGGATAGAGAGGTAAGAAAACTTAACTCGCCCATAGGAGGATCGTTTGTCAATTGGTTTATTTGCAAGCTGATGAATTGAAGCTGTTGTAGATGTCCAAGATTCATGGGTGCATGCCCAATAAACAGATTGCGGCCAAGATCAAGTTGGATAAGCTTGGTGGAATTCACGATGGAACTAGGAATCAGCCCATTGAACTGGTTTCTCCCAAGATAAAGGCCTTCAAGATTTGGAAGGCTACAAATGCAATCTTTTCTAGTCCAGAAATGTTGTAAATAGACCTTGGAACTTCATCTGATAATCTGTTTGAGCCAAGATACACTTCTCTCAGATTTACAAGATGTTCAAATTCCCGAGGAATGTCACCCTGTGAACTGTTCTCACCTAGGTCTATCATCTCTAGATTCGACAAATTTCCAATCGATGGTGGAAGAATTCCTACCAAATTGTTCCGTCGAAGACTTAATCTTTGAAGTGCTGATAGGTTATCAATTTCACTTGGTATATGTCCTGTAAAATTTATGTAAATTGTGTGATTATACACTAAAAATTTCAATACTGTGAAGTAGTACTCCTATCACTTAACTGCTAGCTAGATAAAGTTTTATGCATTATACGTTTATCTCCAAATCCTGAAGGGAACAACCCTTGTAACTGTTTCAACATTCTATTGAAGATCAATATGAAATAAGATTCATTCTATAATCTATACCTTAACCGTGTTCCTATATTTTTATCTCTGTTGCTTATATACCAAATGCGAACCACGAAATACCTGACATAGGATAAAAAGAAAGCAAAAGAACTACTCTCTATTGGATTCCGTTTAGACTTAGCATAGACGAGAGCAGAATGGAAGATAAAGATCAATATAGGCGATACCAGCTTGTCGGGATTAAGGCTGACTTATGTTTGTATGCTTACTTAGTTCAATGTTCGCTAGCAGGCTTTTAATCTTATTAAATATCTAAATGCCAGTAGAAAGTGTACGTATGAGAAATTCTACTATAAGAAAACACAAATGATTGGATATTGGATTGGGACAGGTCTAAATGGAGTGACATGAACATTGAGGATTCATATTATCGATCCAAAATAACTTGGGGTTGACGCAGTTGTTGTTGTTATTGTTTGAAACTGAAGAACAAAGAGTTGTATCAACATCTTTTTCTACTAACACTTGAAATATCAATATTATCTATTAATTGATTTCAAAGAAAAGTTCGAAATTTAAAAGATCTCTGATGCCACGAGGTGAGGAGTTAATGTAACACTTTTCAGTAATAGACGTTGAAGTTTAAAAAATCTGATCAGTTTAACCTATCAAAGCTGTCAAACAAGAATATATTTAGAGATAGAGCCATACCTGTTAAGTTATTCCATCCAAGAAACAGATGTTGAAGTTTTGTCAAGTTCCACATTTGTCTAGGCAAGTTTCCTGTAGAATAGGACATTACAAGACGTTTTGACTAATGATTTTAGCAACCTTTGTTGTCAACATTAACCAAAAGGATGACTCAATATTTTTACCTGTGAAGTGGTTATATGATAAGGCTAAATATACAAGCTCTTTGCATTTGTCTAATCGGCTTGGGAGCTGGCCAGATAATTGATTTTGTGCAATGTGTAAGCCCTTCAGCCGTGGAAGATAATTGCAGATGATGTCATTTGGCAATGTTCCAGACAAGACATTATAATTCAGATTGATGCCCTTTAAAGAAGAGAGATTGAAGATGGACAAAGGAACAGATCCAAAGAGATTATATTTTGAAAGGTCCAGCAACTCAAGCCTTGTGAGCAATCCAAGACTTGCTGGAATTTTACCTGTGAGTTTATTCATTGATAAGGACAAGTACCTCAGCCTCCTCACATGGCTTAGTTCAACTGGGATTTCGTCGTGGAAGCTGTTGTTGCCAATGTCCAAGAAATTAAGGAAAGAGAGGTCCCCAATTTCTTTTGCAATTGAACATCTTAGTCTCAAGCCATTGAGTACTAATACTGTCACTCTTTGATGCCTTTTACTGCAACAAATGCCAATCCAATTGCAAATTTCAGTCCCTTTCGTCCAGTTTTTGGACAAAATTTCAAAGGGGTCAAAAGTTATTTGAGACTTGAAGGCTAAAAGAGCAGTCTCATCGGTTATAATGTTCTTGGAAGCAGCTGCGTCATTTGTCTCCAACAAGTGCATTAACACAAGGGATACTATAATCATAGTCTTGAAGGCAACCATTTCACTGCAACTTCTCTAGCTATTTGTGTGGTTAAATATATTAGGAAGTTTGTAAGTTTTCCTTTTCAAGTAACCATCTATATATATATTTATATATTGCTTCAACAGTTGTCTAACTGATATTATGCAACCAAGATATCATGTAATGTATTACACACTAGCTAGTTTCTATTGACGTAATATGTTTGAGACCTTTTTCTTTTTTAGCATATTGCTGAAATTGACTGCAATTGTCGTGGAATTTTATAGGGATAGTTAATCAATTTATCTGTCTATTCATGTCTAAGTTCAAGGTTTAGGAACGGCATCGCGATTAAAATGTCATCATCTGAATCTTAAACCCATATATGGGATAGATTTAATTCTTGACAAAATAATAGTGTTATGGTCAATTTGGGAATCTTGGTTTTCTCAACAACCATGAGAATGAGAGACTAAGACCATGTGATGAGTTGTGTTTTGTTTTGATGACCTAACAAACTTTTATGTGAAAAACCAGGTCGAGGACCTAATGCATATACAACATCACAAGTCATCTATGTCTCCAGGAATTCCGGATCATACATTGCTGAATAAGGACGGACCAGCTGAGGGACCTGCTCCCTCATCGGACTCACAGATTCAAGAACAAGTCAACTTGACAGCTGTAAAAAGTTGTGACAGAAAAGTGACTGGATGTCACTGTTCACGCTACAGTGTAGCAACAGTGCAGTAGTCACTTCCTTGTGGTTGAGCCTTGTACCCTCAAGACATTGGGCATCCTTCTTGGGATGTGCAATGTATGAGAATATCTTGAAGCAAAAAGAACAACACTTTCTCACTTAAGCATTTACAAAAGAATATTCAAGCATTAAGTGCTCTCAAGCATTAAAGACTCAAGAGCTTCAAGAGCAAGAAGACAACTCCACTAAGGCCTACACAACGTGTTCATCAAGTATTGATATTGTCCTTAGTTGAGTTGTAATCTTGTATTTTGTTTTCATTGTATCCTACTAGCTTTTGTAGAAGCAACTAGTTATGAACCTTTAATCTCTCATTCTCTAAACGGTTGTGTGGCTAAGGTTAGTCACGTGTCAAAGTCTTTGTAACTAGATAGTTTCAAAGTGACTTGTAAGAAGTATTACAAGTTAGTGTGTAGAAGTCTTTGTAAGGTTGCCTTTCAAAGTGGCTTGTAATAGTTTAGATTACAAGTTAGTGAAGTTGAAATCCTACAAGTGTAGGTCGTGGTTTTTGTCCCCTTGAGTGGGATTTTTCCACGTAAAAATCCCTTGTCTCTTTACTTGTCTTTCTAGCTCTTAACTCTCTGGTAACCAGTAGAGGACCTGGTACCTCTACTGTTTGGTGGACTCTTAAGAACTATCATTTGGTATCAGAGCGGGTTCTTTCTAAACGGTTAATACCAAGAAAGGATCTGTAATGGCTGCTCCACCAAACTTCGAAGAGGGACAGTCAACATATCGACCTCCGAGGTTCAATGGTCAATACTATGGGTGGTGGAAGACTCGCATGCACGACTTCATCATGGCTGAAGATTCAGAGTTATGGGACATCATTTGTGATGGACCTCATGTTCCTATGCACAAGGTGGGAGAGGTTGAATTGCTGGTGCCAAAAACAAGACTGGATTATAATGATGCCGATAGAAAAGCTGTGGAAAAGAACTATCGTGCCAAGAAAATTCTAGTGTGTGGAATAGGACCGGATGAATATAAAAGAATTTCTGTTTGTCATTCTGCTAAAGCAATCTGGGAAGCCCTGCAGACAGCCCACGAAGGAACAACACAAGTAAAGCAATCAAAGATAGACATGCTCACTACCGAGTATGAGCTGTTCAAGATGAAGGAAGATGAAAATATACAAGACATGCATACCAGGTTCACTTCCATCATCAACGAGCTTCACTCTCTAGGAGAGATCATTCCCAGGAACAAGCTAGTACGAAAAATCCTAAGTGTTCTACCTAGTTCCTGGGAAAGCAAAGTAAATGCCATCACTGAGGCAAAGGACTTGCAAATCCTAACAATGGATGAGTTGATTGGGAACCTGAAAACTTACGAGATGAAAAGGAAAAAGGACAGTGAAAGAAGAGAGCCCAAAAAGAAGAAGAACCTGGTTCTCTAAGCTGAAAAACAAGAGTCAAGTGAGGGAGATCATGACATGGCCTATCTCACCAAGAGATTCCAGAATATGGTTCGACGGAATGGTGGAATACCAAGAAGAGGCAGCTCAAGCAAGCCTAGGAACCATGACTTGTGTCATAAGTGTGGTAAGACAGGTCACTTCATAAAAAAATTGCCCGCTACTGAAACAAGATACCTACAAATTCAACATGGACAAAGCTCCAAACACGAACCAGGTTCCGGAGAGGAGATTCAGTAGGAAGAGTGCAACTGAAAATGTTGTAAGGCAAGCCCTTGCCGCTTGGGGAGATTCATCCAGTGAATCAGAGGAGGAACCTGAAGTAGAAAACAGGTCCATGATGGCTGTTGAAAACAAGGCAAAGGAGTACGACTCATTGTTTGCTTTCATGGCTCAATCAGAAGAAGAAGAAGAAGAAGAAGAATATGACACAGAAGAGGTAAATTTCAGGGATGTTAGAGAAATCTGAAATCCTACTCTCCTAAAAAATTGTTGTCCCTGTCTAACGTTCTCATTGATACATACTATGTCTTAGTCGAAGATAAGGACCTTTTGATCACTGAACTAGGAGAAGTAGAACAAACTAGAGATGACCTATTAATGGTAGTGGAGGATCTAAAGAACACCTTAGGCAATCTTGAAAAAGAAAAGAGAGAAGATAGGACTGCAGTGATGAGAGATTTAAAAGAAAAAACTGAAAGCTTAGGTCTTGATAAAACTAGGTTGAATGAAAGAATAAATATTGTAGAACAAGAAAGAAATAACTTTCAAGATAAAATCTCATGTCTAGAGGAAACCATCCAGGAGCTCAAACTAGAACCTGGTCCATCAAGTGTAGAAAAAAGAAAGGAAATAGCTAGTGAAAGGTATGTCACACTTGAGAAACATTTGAATGAAGCAAGAGTAAGTCTGTGTAGGGAGTTAGAGAAAAACAAAGAGCTTCATGTTGAATTAAGTAAAGTGAAATCTGACTTAAAGAAGTCTCTAAACTGGACATGGTCGTCAGATGTTGACAATGCCATATACTTTAACAATAGTGGAAATAGGCAGGGAATTGGATTCCAAAAGGAGAAGACTCCTTACAATCCTCACAGCAAATATGTTATAGTCCCTGACAATTGGCTTTGTACTCATTGTGGGAACAATGGACACTTCAAAGAAAAATGTCCAGCCAGAGGGTGTCAGTTAGGAAAAATAAAATATTTGCAGGCAGGCGAAAACCTGAGCAGGGACCCGGTCCCAGCAAGAAACACAAAATCCTGCCAGCATGGACTAGAAGAGTTCTCATTCACCCATTTCCAAATTACAAGGGATCCAAACTTGTTTGGGTTCCTAAATCTAACCACTAACTTGCATTTGCAGGGATCATCGAGGGAAAGTGGACTACAGTGGATCATGGACAGTGGATGATCAAAGCATATGACTGGAAATACTATGGATTTTCTCTCACTGAAAGCCCTTCAAGGAGGGGATGTATCCTTTGGAAATTGAAAGAAAGGCTACATCCTTGGTGTTGGAAGAGTTGGAAGATCACTGGAACACTCAATAGAAAATATTTACTATGTGAACGGATTAAAATACAGTCTTTTGAGTGTTTCACAAATCTGTGATAAAGGAAATAAGGTGGAATTTTTGTCAAAAACATGCACTGTTACAAGTCTAGTAACTGGAGAGGTAGTGCTGATAGCCAAAAGGTACAAAAAAATCTATGTTGCTGATTTCAAATCTCTGGAAGTAGGTGAGGTGAATTTCCTAAAGGCAATTGAAGATGATGCTGAACTTTGGCACAGAAGACTAGGGCATGCCAGTTTCTCTCTGTTAAACAAATTGATAAAGAGGGACCTGGTTCGTGGTCTGCCAACGTCAAAATTCAAAGACCACAAAGTATGTGATGCCTGTGCAAAAGGGAAACATGTAAGGTCATCCTTTAAACCAAAGAAGGATGTCAGCACATCCAGGCCTCTTGAACTCTTCCATATGGATCTATGTGGACCAATGAGAATTGCAAGTAGGGTGGAAAGAGATACATTTTTGTGATTGTGGATGATTACTCCAGATTCACTTGGACACTATTTCTTCGATCAAAAGACGAGACATTTGAGGTATTTGTGGCCTTTGTTAAGAATTCAAGTGAAAATGAACATAAAGGTAGCTTGCATCATATCTGATCATGGAACGGAGTTTGACAATGCAAGATTTGATGAATTTTGTATTGAGAATGGAATTACACACAATTTCTCAGCTCCAAGGACTCCTCAGCAAAATGGTGTGGTAGNCCGTGCCTCTTGGTGAACAGGTGCATGATCAGGTCCTTCCTGAACAATACTCCTTATGAACTGCTCAATGGAAGAAAGCCCAAGGTAACTCATCTAAGGGCTTTCGGCTGCAAATGCTACGTGTTGAACAATGGGAAGGATCAGTTGGGAAAATTTGATGCGAAGAGTGATGAAGGAATTTTTCTGGGCTACTCCTCTCAAAGAAAAACATACAAAGTGTTCAATAAAAGAACTCAGTGTGTGGAAGAGAGTGCTCATGTACTCTTCAATGAATCTCCATTCTCAACCAAGGATAACAATGGTGATGATCAAGACAATGAACCACTTTTGGTTCCAGGAGAAATCTCTGATGTGTCAAATGGGAAGGCTGACATGCTGAGTCAAACAAAGGAGACATTGGAAGACAACTCAACACTGTCCTCGGGACCTCAGGAGGAACCTGGTACCCCTATCTCTCCCACAGAAGCTGAGGAAAGAGTTGAAGATGCAGTGGAAAGCAATCCTCAGGATGCAGAACAGGAATCACAGGGAAGCCTAACCAACATGCCAAGTACCTCTACCAATCAGATTCAGGTTCCAAATTGGAAACATAAAATCTCTCACCCACTTGATAACATAATCACCCCTCTTGATTCTGGAATTCAAACCAGATCAAAAACCAGAAATTCCTTAGCCTTCTCAGCCTTTCTGTCCCAAATTGAACCTAAAAATATTAAGGAAGCTCTAAAGGACGCTGACTGGATTGTGGCTATGCAAGAGGAGCTCCATCAGTTTGAGAGAAATAAGGTTTGGCACTTGGTACCTCGACCCTCAGGTAGAACCATCATAGGAACCAGGTGGGTGTTCAGGAACAAGCTGGATGAGAATGGGAAGACTACTAGAAACAAAGCAAGGCTGGTGGTTCAAGGCTACAATCAAGAAGAAGGGATTGATTATGATGAAACATTTGCTCCAGTTGCTCGTATGGAAGCCATTCGAATTCACATTGCCTTTGCATCCCATATGGAATTCACCTTGTTCCAAATGGATGTGAAGAGTGCATTCCTAAATGGTTATCTCAAGGAAGAAGTGTATGTCAAGCAACCCCTTGGGTTTGGAAGCCATGTTCATCCAGAACATGTGTTCAAGTTAGACAAAGCCCTGTATGGATTGAAGCAAGCCCCTAGGGCGTGGTATGAAAGGCTATCAAAATTTCTACTCGAAAATGGTTTTACTAGAGGGAAGATAGACAACACCTTGTTTCTGAAGAAACGAGGAAGGAACCTTCTCATTGTCCAGGTCTTTGTGGATGACATTATTTTTGGAGCTACAACAAACTCTCTGTGTAAAGAGTTTGCAACGCTTATGGGAAGTGAGTTCGAAATGAGCATGATGGGGGACCTGAACTTATTCCTGGGTCTTCAAGTCAAACAGTCCATCAAGGGCACATGCATCAGTCAACAGAAATACATCAAGGAACTACTCAAAAGGTTTGATATGGAGGCTTCCAAGGTTATTGACACACCCATTGCAGTGGCCACCAAACTTGACATGGATGATGTTGGCACCCCTGTAAATCAAACCATGTATAGAGGGATCATTGGATCACTTCTCTATCTTACAGCTAGCAGACCAGACATAGTCTTCAGTGTGGGACTGTGTGCAAGATTTCAATCTAATCCCAAGGAGTCACATCTGAAAGCAGCTAAGAGGATCCTGCGCTACCTCAAAGGCACACAGGACCTGGTCCTTTACTATCCTTCAGGTGACAATTTTAATATTATTGGTTATGCTGACGCTGACTATGCAGGTTATCTTGTAGATAGGAAAAACACTTCATGGATGGCTCATTTTCTTGGATCTTGCTTAATCTCATGGGGCACAAGAAAGCAGAACTCAGTAGCACTATCCACAGCTGAAGCAGAATATGTTGCAGCTGCCTCTTGCTGTGCTCAACTGTTGTGGATCAAACAACAATTGGAGGATTTTGGAGTTTTCATCGACATCATTCCACTCCTATGTGACAACACAAGTGCACTCAATATGGAAAAAAACCCTGTTCAACACAAAAGAACCAAGCACATTGATGTGAGACATCACTTCCTCAGAGACAATGTTGAAAAGGGACACATCTGCATGAGATTCTGTTGCACTGAAGATCAAATTGCAGACATTTTCACTAAAGCTCTTGGAAGAGAACACTTTGAGAAGAACAGACTGGCTCTGGGCATGCTGAGACCCAATTAGGAACCTGGTTCTCCTATGGCTTACATGTCTTACTCAGGATAAGATGCTAAGGTGTTTTCCTAATAAAGTCTAACTCACTTCAATACCGTTCCAGGTAGACACGCATGGTGATTACAGAATTGGATGACGTGGCACTGTAGACCATGAAAGGACTGTACTCTCTTTTCTCAAAATAAAACCAGTATGGGACCCGATTCCTGTACACCAGGTTAGTAGTTACATGCATTTTTCTTCCTCTTTCTCAAAAAGGTAATTACTGCTATCACTATTCTCTTGTTCTCTCTCTCCGCTTTTTTCAGAAAACACATCAATCAAGTCCGACCTTACACCTTTCAACTCCCCTACACGTTCTCCCACTTTTCAAAAACTGTCACTTGGATAGGTTTCCCTTCCTCCTCCTCTCTACATAACTCCTCTTCTCTCACCACTCCCATCACTCTCACTTCTCTGAACCCAAAAAGCTTCGTTCTCCTCTACTCCTCCTCTCTCTCTTACTCACTGTGACAAAAAATGGCATCTCAAGACGAAATCGTTTCCTCCTCCATGGCTACCGACCTTAATATCACCCCTGGTGAGGGACAAGTTTCCTCACCATCCAAGGAAACCCTATCTGCTTCCAAGCAATCTTAACCTCCCCCAGTACCAGAATCATCTCATGGAACCTCAGTTCCTGAAGCTTCTCACCTTGACTCGGAACCATCTCCACTGTCACCAAAAACCCTAACCCTTTCAGTCACTGCTTCACCTCCATCTCCCTCTATACCTCTATCTGAGCCATTTATTCCTGGCACATCTCCCACTTCTGACTCCTCAGAGGGAGATCCAAACCAGTACATTAACTCTGCTTTTCTCACTGCTCAAACCCCCATGGAGTCCCCGGACAAAGAAGCCGTCGAAAATATCATTGCCATTTCTTCAGAAAAACCCTCCGAAGGATCTTGTCCTCTTCTTGAGACTCTGGGAGCCTCATCATCTGCTCTTAAAGATGCTGGAACCATGGTTCCTTTTGAGTCTACTCAGCATGAGACTCCAAAATCTGGTGAGGGACCCGATACACCATCTTCTCCAAGTGCGCCAATCTTCTACACTCCCCCTCTCGAATCTATTCCTCCCCTCCATCCTCCTGCGAGTATCGAGGATGAAGATGCTATGGAGTTCAGTGCACGTTTCAAGGTTCGTCATGGAGTCAATCTTCCCACTCCCTCTGTGAAACATCCCTCGACTAGACTCCAAAAGAAGGAGGTTGTGGATCAGGCTCTGGAGAAAAGCAAGAAATGTAACAAGCCTAAGGGGAGGCGTCTGGTGAAGGAAGGTAAAATTGCAGTGGACAAAAACATTCCGGTTGTTGAGGTTGAAGAGGAAACCACTGAGGAACCTAGTTCCTTAGTAACAAGAAAGAAAGTAGTGTCGAGGAAGAGTGTGAAACCCACAGTCTTAAAATTAGATGAGGAAGCGCCGACGAAGGACAATGTTGGAGAAGCTAGTGAGCAGAAGTCTGCCAGTTCTAAGGGACTATCAGTTAAAGTGTCTGGAAAGCGCAAGAGAGAAGAAAAGGCTGCAGAACCAGAAAGGGAACCTGGTTCTATTCAAGCTGCCATATGGAAGGAGAATGTTCAGCGGCAAAAGGTACTGCTAGGGCGTACAATCGACCCTGAGACTTTGGAGATGCCGGGAATGAGCCAACTCATGGCTATTATTGAATTTCAAAAATGGGAGGGTCTTCTGAATGTGAGTGCGCCCACAACATATGAGGAAGCTGTTCGAGAGTTCTACACTACATTTCTCCTGCCGGTTGATCACCATGCCTGTGTGGTTGTAGGGAATGTGGACATCTTGTTCGATAATGCTCTCTTGGGAGAGATACTTGATATCCCGTCAGAAGGAATATCTTCTATAGTTCCAACTCAGGATGCCTACAGTCACAGTTTGTGGAAAGCCATTATGAAGTTCAACAGCAGAACCGGGTTCATAAGAAGTCTATGCTGCCAGTATACCAGTTGCTGTTTGAATTGGTCAACAAAGTCCTCCTCCCCAGGGCTGAACGACGATTTGTGGCCTCCCTGTCTGACCTGATCCTTATGGAGGCCCTTGACAACTACACTCCAATCAACCTGCCTGCTCTAATGATCAATCATATGAACAAGGTTGTGTCTCTCAAGGATGGCAATCACGGTCTCCTCTATGGCTTCCTACTGACCAGGGTCTTCAAGTACTTCAAGGTGCCTCTCAGCAATCCCCGTGTTGGAACTCGCAAGCAGAGCTTCACCAAGCTTACTCTGGAAGAATGTGAATGCATAGAGGAGGCTGGGGGCAGCAATTCCACAATTGCTCAATTGATAAATGCTCTGAATGCTGCCCAGGACACCATCAAGAGGCTGAAAGCTCAAATAGCTCTTATGGAGGCGTCAGGCCTGTCTGATAAGGGACCTGGTTCTTCAACTTTCACTGATGAAGAAGTGTCCCGCCTGACAAAGGAGAATGCAGAATTGAAACTTCAAGTCGAAAATCTGAAGGAAAGGCTTCTTCAGGAACAGTCCTCTGCGAATGCTCGCATGGACCTGGTCCTTCGCTCTCTCACTGCCTCTACCTCTAAGCCCTCCTCCTCTAGTGCCTCCTAGGATTCCTCTCTCATCTGTTCTCCTTATGTTGTGGCTGGTTGTTATTAATGTTATCTCTTTTTGTTTTTGTTGGATTGGTAACCATGTGGCTGCTCCCATCTTGAACATCCAAAGTAAAGTCTTTTGCCCTTGGGCAAAGACTTCTACAATGTTTTAATATTTTTGCTATTAAATTAAATCAGTCCTTTTTGTGTTCTATTTGATGCTTTTTCTGAATTTTATTCTGTCTTCTACCATGCATGTGTGCACACAAGGGGCATGCGTTAACTTTTGTGGACTTCCTGCGTATTCCTTTTACCTGCGTCTGACTTTTTGCGATGTCAAAAGAGGGAAGTAATTGGGGGTAATTGGGAATTCTGCCAGTTTAAAGAGAAAGGCACAATTTAAGGGGGAAGCAAATCGACAGGGGGAACTCGTTAAGAACCTGGTTGGTGATGTGTTGCACTATTAGTTCACTTCCCAATTATAAAAGTTTGTCATCATCAAAAAGGGGGAAATTGATGAGTTGTGTTTTTTTTTTGATGACCTAACAAACTTTAATGTGAAGAATCAGGTCGAAGACCTAATGCATATACAGCATCACAAGTCATCTATGTCTCCAGGAATTCCGGATCATACATTGCTGAATAAGGACGGACCAGCTGAGGGACCTGCTCCCTCGTCGGACTCACAGATTCAAGAACAAGTCAACTTGACAGCTGTAAAAAGCTGTGATAGAAAAGTGACTGGCTGTCACTGTTCACGCTACAGTGTAGCAACAGTGCAGTAGTCACTTCCTTGTGGTTGAGCCTTGTACCCTCAAGACATTGGGCATCCTTCTTGGGATGTGCAATGTATGAGAATATCTTGAAGCAAAAAGAACAACACTTTCTCACTTGAGCATTTACAAAAGAATATTCAAGCATTAAGTGCTCTCAAGCATTAAAGACTCAAGAGCTTCAAGAGCAAGAAGACAACTCCACTAAGGCCTACACAACGTGTTCATCAAGTATTGATATTGTCCTTAGTTGAGTTGTAATCTTGTATTTTGTTTTCATTGTATCCTACTAGCTTTTGTAGAAGCAACTAGTTAGGAACCTTTAATCTCTCATTCTCTAAACTGTTGTGTGGCTAAGGTTAGTCATGTGTCAAAGTCTTTGTAACTAGATAGTTTCAAAGTGGCTTGTAAGAAGTATTACAAGTTAGTGAGTAGAAGTCTTTGTAAGGTTGCCTTTCAAAGTGGCTTGTAATAGTTTAGATTACAAGTTAGTGAAGTTGAAATCCTACAAGTGTAGGTCGTGGTTTTTGTCCCTTTGAATGAGATTTTTCCACGTAAAAATCCCTTGTCTCTTTACTTGTCTTTCTAGCTCTTAACTCTCTGGTAACCAATAGAGGACCTGGTACCTCTACTGTTTGGTGGACTCTTAAGAACTATCACCATGTATAAAGAGAGGAACAGAATGGTTAGAAGAAAGTCAGGTAGACAATATATATAGCTTAGGACAAAATCTTAATTTGACGAAAATTACGTAAGAGCTGAATTAGCAAATTCCATGGCATAACTATACACGAGGACGCAGACTCATTCAAATTCAGTACCAATGCGTTCCTTCTTAGGCTTTAAAACCTTACTCCATCCCGTTAAAAATAAGTGACTTTTTTGGTCCTTTTTTTGTGGTTTAAAATAAGTGATTTTTTCAAATTTCGAGAATGAATTAATTATTTATCTCCTACATTGCCTTTGGAGTAAATGATGTTGGAATATCTGTTAAGAGTATCTATGTGAGATAGTAAATGTTAATATAGTCAATTTCATTTCTAATTACTCCCTCCGGTTCACAATAAGTGACCAGTTTCCTTTTCCATTTTGGTTCAAAATAAGTGTCAAGTTATGTAATCAAGAAAGAATTCAATTAGTTTTTACAAAATAACCCTTATGAACATATCCCTAAAAAGTTTTCTTACTCCTCACATTAAATGTTTAATTAAGGGTAGTTTAGTCATACTAAGTATTTTTATATAGAATTTAATATTTTCTTAATGGGCGTGCTAAAAGAAAATTGGTCACTTATTGTGAATAGGATGGAATAATATTAAAAGATGGATTTCTTAATTCGTATGAAAACCGTCGAAAAATCACTTATTTTGAACCGGAAGGAGTATTATTGTTCCCCTTTAACTTTTCAAATTTTGGGAATAGGCGACTTAATCAATGCGATTAACATGGTTGAGTAGTCAATTTCTGAAGGAAACTCTTACTCTGACTAGTTGTTACGGTAAAACTCAACTGGGGAAAAGCCATCACTTGAAACTAATGAGTTTGGGATTCTATTACTTTCAAGTTATTGGATTCTAAATTAATAATTATATTCATTCAATGAATTTCTAACGAAAAATATAGAGTTTGGACCAGAGCTACTAAGTTCGGCCGAACCCGCATCTGAAGTGCTAACTCCGCCCATATCCCTTTGGTTATATATAGGTTAATGAATCGCTAATAGAAGCAGATCGACGCTGATGCCGTTTGGGCGAGATTAATGATCATATGTTCGTATTTTCTCAGCAACAACTTTCATATAATCAGAGGGCGGATGGAGAGGCTTGGTTACGGGTTCACGTGAATCCAGTAGCTTTTGTCCATATTGTATTTTATAATAAGAAACTTACTAAATATTTATAAATATTTTATGGGGCTCTTAATTATTTTTATAGTGTTAACTTAAGATTGCTATTGAAATCCATAAACATTAAATCCTAAATCCGACTCTAAAAGTAATATTCAAAGTTTTATTGAACCTAAAATAGTAAAGCTTTATTCACGTCTACCTACAGGCTACAACCATAATAATTGGGTTTGTACTCCGTACTGTTCATTTATATAATGTAGAAGAACAATATATGGGTCGGAAGATGTATAGGTTTTAACTTTTAAGGAAAAGACTCCTTCAAAGTACAACATAAGCCATGCAATTTCGTTGATTTTTTTTTTAAATTTTTTTAACAACATTGACTATCTGCACTAGAAGTTAGAAGCCAAGTAATATAATATTGAAGAACTCCGATTACTATTTCAGCAAATCTATCTCAAGATTTTAATCAATAATAGTATAACCACACTTTTCATATCTACGAATACTTTGGGAGTAGTTGGGAACCAAAATATTATAAGTTGAAACTAAGACAACGAAAATAAGTGGAAAAAAAGAAGAAAACCAAACTATGTATAACGCCCAAGTATTGGGCGCTATACGTAAAAGCTGTTATTTGTCAGGTATAGCACCCAAATACCCGGCGCTATACATAAGTTTTATGTATAGCGCCGGGTATTTGGGCGCTATACCCTTAATTTAAAAAACCCTCCGTCTTCTTCAAGACGAATCACTCGTCTTCTTCCCCATTTTTTTACTCCTCTACTGCTTTGGTCCCCCACTGCCCTACTCCCTTAAAAAAAAATTTTGGGTCCCCCCGTTACAGAAAAGGTAAAGAAAGTAGGTCCCACGTTGGAATAGAACTTCGTATTATTGTGAATTCACACTTCCGGAGTCAAAATTTTAATCGATTTGCTTTCCGAAAACTCTAAATCGAGGTATTTCGATTTATTTTATGTTTAAACTTTTATAATAATGCATATTATTTGTATGTGTTCTATTTCGTTTTTTTTTTGTGAAACTAGTATGTTAAATTTATCAGTCTTTGCGAAATTAGTATGTTTTTATGCCGTTGCTGCCATCCACATCAAATCATGCAGATCCTTGTTGGGATATGCTTTCTGGAAATTGACCTTAAAGTGCCTCACACAGTAACGGTGGTATGCATAAGGCTCTTGCCATGCAGGCAAGTTCTCCACAGAACTTAATATACCACCGTGACGATCAGATATTAGACATATACCTGAACGTTGTTTGACAACGTGCTCTTTCAAGTGGTTCAAAAACAGCGTCCACGTCTCTGTGCTTTCATTGGCACAAACAGCAAAAGCTAGAGGAAATATCTGTCCGTTAGCATCCACTGCCACGGCTATCAAAAGCTTGATATCGTACTTTCCATAGACATGAGTTCCGTCTATGGATATTACGGGCCGGCAATGCGAAAAACCATCAATTGCTGGCTTAAACGCCCAGAACACGTAATTGAATATGTATTCTGGTGTTCCCGGACTCCGTTCAAGCTTCCATTCAACAACCGTCCCGGGGTGAAAGTGCTGCAGTGCGGCCATGTACTTTAGTAGAGCTGCAAAGGACTTATCCCAGTTACCGTAGACAATTTCAAATGCTCGTTTACGCCCAAGAAATGCCTTTCTTTTGGTAATGGTATGGCCATATTCCTGGTGGACTGATGTAATGCACTCTTTGATTTTATACCTTATGGACGCTTCGAGATGTGGAATAATTACAAGAGAAATCAAGTCAATATCCAAGTTGAAGTGATTCCCGTTGAATGTGTCCATTTCGCATGTGTGGGTGGGAATGTATTTACCCACTTTCCACACACCTGTCTTCTTCTTGGTCGCACGCAACATCCAATTACATGGACAAAACCACCTGCGGAAAACAATCTTGTGTACTACCAGACTTGACTCCCATACCTGCATCTCACGACACTCTTTTACGTTGTGCATTTTACAAGCCCTGCTTACGCGCGCTTTATCAGGGAAAAGCATCCCCTTTGCAAGCACCGTTGGTCTAGACTCATCCCACATTGCTGCCCGGATTTCATCAAAATCCCTTGTGAGAGCTTCCACATCCGGCACGCTTGGCTAGTCATCAGTGTAAGGAATCTCCCTTGAATGAAACGACACTTCGGACTCATACACTCTTCATCTAGGGGGGGGGGTCTCTCCAAATCAGGTCCTTCCTCCCCATCCTCATCATCACCATCCTCGCGAGGAAAGGGTATCTCATCTCCGAATTCATCGGCATTGTTGTCGTAATCACCTTTATGTTCCTCACTCTGTGCATCAGCCAGATCCCGATGTAATACGTCATTTCCGGACAATTGAGTGAGTACGGGTGAAATTCCATGATTGACGTTTTCACTTAGGTGATGACTACCGGATGGGCCACTTGTAAAATTCATATCCGGCCGGTACCCCCTATTAAATATATGAGCGTTAATACAAATTCATTACACCAAAAATATACATAATTAACACAAATTAAAATTGAAGTTTACCACTCGTCTTGTGAATGTTGGAAAGCAGGATAGAAATTATTTTCTCCCTGCTCATTGGCCGGTGGTGATATGTTTAAATCAAGGAAAAGTCTTCCATCCGGAACCTGTTCGGCAAAAACTGCTCCAGAATAACCACCCGATGACTGGGGAGTATCTCTACTACGCACAACCCATTTTTTGGAGCGTCTTCGACCTTCACGTACATCTCCAACATTGTGATTATCAGAAATTCCCGGCATTCATCCGGAGTCCTCAGAAAATCACTCAAAGTTTCATCATCGTCGATGTTAAACTCCGAGTAAAAATCAACCCCTTGCGGAGTGACGGAATACAGATATCTTCCGGTTACTTTAAGTATCACTGAACGTTTCCTCGCACTCATTTCTTTGCATAACAACGATATTAATTTATCGTACTCCATTGTAAGTGAAAATTTAACATGACATTGAGCAGGTAAACTGTAGCTCACAGAGTTATTCTCCATCACAACATCACCCCCCAATATAATGAAACTCTCATTCTACGCTCTTCAGACATAATGAAAAAATGCTGGA
>ML289210.1:38323-54418 GCA_005239495.1 Nicotiana undulata
ATATATATATATATATATATATATATATATATATATATTTGAATTATTGAAGGTAGTATAGCGCCCGTTAATGTATAGCGCCAAATACTTGGGCGTTATACATAGTTTAGTTTTTTTTTCCACTTATTTTCGTTCTTTCAGTTTCAATTAATAATATTTTGGTTCCCAACTCATACTTGGGGAATACTACGATGTTACTTCTTTTATTATCTGGTAGATGGAAATAGAGCCTTTATTAAGAAAGTTATCATATGCAACCTAGATCATCCAATTCATATATGCTTTCCTAATTGGGGATTGACAATCCCATTAAATAAAAGTCGGTTGTTTTCCAAAGTCGATCTTGTCAAAGTAAACATGCTGAGATATTTTGCTCCTGAAATCAGTATAAGTAGAAGTCTATACAAGATTCGTAACAAAATATTAATTAAACAATTCAAATCATATTCAGTTTATAAAAGTAATTAAATTTAACCTATTAACCATGTCTTCTCCACCCACTTCGCCATCACCAAAACCACCAGATTTAAGCTTAATGCATATCGATGACACCTCCAATCACCCTCCCAAATCTCTTCCACACACAAACACCCCCTCTTCTTTTGCCCAAGCTCTACTATCTAGTAACCACCTCAGCTAATATCCTACAACTTGTCACGCCACACACATCACCCTCGGTTTTTTCGATGAAGTCGAAAACAGCAAGGATGAAGACTCCTTCATTCCTATCACCACTACTTATAAAGCCAGATTGTATATGCCATGGAAACACTCTGTCATTGTTAAAGTCTTTGGTAGGAAAGTTGGACATCAAATCCTCAAAACAAAGCTAAATCAACTTTGGAAACCTACAGAACCTCTACCACTTATCGATTTGGGGTCTGACTTTTACCTTATCTAGTTTCAAAGAGAAGAAAACATGTTTACGGCACTACACGGAGACCCTTGGTTCATCTACAACCACTTTCTCTCAGTTAGAAAGTGGGAACCTAAATTCATTGCTTTCGCCACCCAACTCACGTACTTTGCTATATGGATTCGACTACCTGAGCTACCCACTGAATTTTATGACATTGAAATCCTACAAAGGGTGGGTACAAAAGTAGGCAGACTACTGAAGGTAGATACCTGCACGTCAGCCACCACTAGAGGCTGTTATGCTCGTATTTGCATAGAAAGTGCCACTAGAACGGCCACTCAAAACTCACATTTTTATCGGCACCCATCGACAACAAATCCTATATTAAGGGCTAAACCTGCTTTGCACCCTCTGTGGCCGTTTAGGTCATGTTGGAATCCACTGCACCTTCCATGCAACAACGTCTACACCAACGCCACCACCCAACACTGATAATAAAATCGCAATTACCACATCCTCTATTATGCAACCAACTACGACCTCACTTAAGGAACACGCACCTGCAACATCAGGAGAATGGAAACTTGTCACCTTCTAGTCCAAAAACACCTCCACCTCCACCCACTGCCATAGGTCACCCAGGACCTATGGCAGGCACTCAACATGACCCATTCTCTGATCCATTTGCCACCATTACATCTTGACCCACTAGCTAACATGTTCAAACTCTTAAACCTAGATTGTCCTTTGCCATATAACCTTCCAACACAACTTCTCCTACCCTACTGCTTTTGGCATATATGAAATAATCGTAATAAATTAATCATCAACTCCATTCAACAACCCCCTAATCTAAGGCACATACTAAGCCAAGAAACTGAATATTATTACCTCATCCACCCGGAAAAGCACCCACATCTGCCTCAAACAATCCACATTAAATGGCATCCACCGGACACAGGCACTTTCAAACTTAATACTAATGGTGCTTGCATGGGAAACACCACACTCAAAGGGTTTGGTGGAGTCATTCGACAGGCGACTGGATCATAGGGTTTACTGGCAACAGAAAAACCGACACTCCTCTCATGATGGAACTTTGGGCTCTACTGGAGGGGCTGAAAATTGCACTAAGTGCTCACTTAACATCATTGGAAATCAACCTAGACGCAACAGAGGTAATTTCTGCACTACGCAATAATCATCAACTTCACTCATCCATTGTGCATGAATGCAGGTACTTGATGCTACGACTAGGTAATCCCTTAGTACGACATGTGTATAGGGAGCAAAATTGTGTCGCTGATGAGCTTGCAAAATATGGCAGCACCATGGAGCAGTCCAACTCGACTATCACTCTCGAGCCCCGACCACCTTTTTTGGAAAGGACCCTAAGACATGATCAACAGGGCACGACTACAAGCAGAAGCATCAAGCATCATGATGCGACACAATCTTTTTGTATAACACCAAGTGAAACATCCTTTTGTAGGCCAAGTAGTGCTACCCCGCCTAGTGGCTTAGGCCAAGATTTAGAATCCTTTTGTACTTCTGTAATACAAGCTCCATGTACCACTGTTACCTAATCAATAGTAATTGATCTTTGGTTGACAAAAAAAAAACAAATTATTAATTGGAAAAAAACCCAAAGGTTATGCATACTACAAACTACAATTGTTAATCGCGCCATGCTGACCCATTTACGACCCGATACGATATGATACTATTTGTGTTAGCCCAATCCGATAAGAAAAAGGGCAGGGAGGGGATTGGTCCGGGCGAATGCGATCCTTTTCGTGGTACCGGTGCACCGAGCCCTGGTTGGCCCGATAAAATTTTTACTGATTCCTTACCTGTATAACATTAAATAAAAATATTCCATAAATTTGACCAGTGACACTGGTTAGAATTTGGAGAAACCATTGCCCAACGATTTTTTTATTATTTATTTATTTATTTATTTATTTATTTTGCAAAAAAGGCAATTTTCGCCTTTCCCCTTTAACAAATAGCTCCCACCCCTGTTTTAAAATATACTAGTCCAAAGGTACTAATTTATTTAAAGATTATATCTAATTATAAAATAAATTTTAAGTTACTGAAGATGCTTATACATGTTGATCGTGCATAACTAACTCAATAAAGAAAGAAACTGCTTCATAGGCTCAATTATTAGTCAACAGTTGTGATGACCCAAAAGGTCATCCTGTGTAAATTTAACTAATACTATGTTCCGAGGCCCCGAAAGCCTCCGTTAATCTTACCTCGATATGCGTGTGCATCCCGAGTGCGTAGCCGGGAAGCCTTTATGTGGAAATTTGATAAAAAGTTGAATTTATGATAATTAATTGAATAAAGTTGACTTTGGTCAACATTTTTGGTAAACGGACCCGGACCCGTGATTTGACGGTCCCGGAGGGTCCGTAGGAAATTATGGCATTTGGGAGTATGCCCGGAATCGAATTCCGAGGTCCCAAGTCGGAAAAATGAATTTTTAAAGAAAATTGTTTTCTGAAAATTATAAAGGCTTTTGAAAATGAACTTTGAAGTGAAACATGTGTTATCGGACCATCATTATGGTTCCGGAGCCTGAAACAGGTTCAATATGTGTTATATGAGTTATCTTTAAAATTTGATAAGAAACGGACTTGGTTTGACGTGTTTCGGATCAAAAATGGAAAAGTTGATAGTTTATGAAGTTTGAGGAAATTCTATAGATTTTGGAGTTTAATTCACTATTTTTGATGTTATTTTGGTGATTTTATTACTCGAATAGTTCATAGGATGATTTTGAAGTCGTGTGTATGTTTGGTTTTGAGCCCCGAGGGCTCGGGTGAGTTTCGGGTAGGTGTCGGAATGCAAAAAGTAAGAAAAATCTGGTGTAAGATGGAAATGCTGGTGTCTGGTGTGTTACTCTATGCGATCGCATAACTTAAGGAATGGGGGAGGGCCAGTTACTCTGTGCTATCGCGGGTGGGGGCCTGCGACCGCACAGTAAGATAGGTGGACCGGGAGGCTGAGTAGGACTGCCCTGTGCAATCGCACAAGGGCCTCTGCGATCACAGAGCCTTAGCAAACAGACCACTATGCGATCACACCTCCTCTTCCGTGATCGCATAGCACTAAAAAAACACCCAGTTATTAAATGCCCAAAAACAGACTAGTTCATTACGGGATTTTGCAAAACTTCACAACCCTCTTCTTCCCCAAACCCCATAGACGACCCTTCAAGAGTTCTTCCACCATAATCTCTTAGGTAAGTGATTCTAACATCGTTTTCTTCCATTTTTCATCATTAATCATTAGATTCTAGGCCTAAAAACATGAAATCAAAGGTAGAAATTGGGGGTTCTGGGTAGAGTTAGGGCTTTTGGAATTTTTGGGAATTCAACCTCGTTTTGGGGTCGGATTTCAAAATAAATTGTATATTCGGGCTCGTGGGGGAATGGGTGATCAGATTTTGATCCGAACCTCGTGTTTTAATCAAGCGGGCCCGGGGTCGAATTTTGGTATTTTTGGAAGAATGATGGGAAATGTATAATTAGGCTTTGGAATTGAATTATTGAGTCATTATTGATATTATTGAGTCGATTATGTCTAGATACTATCGTTTCGGAGTTGGATTCGAGACGGAAAGCGGTGCTAGAGGCTTGATTTACATTCTTGGAGCCGAGGTAAGTGTTTGGCCTAACTTTAGTGAGGGAATAGGTGTTGGGTCGTATGTGCTACTTGTTTTATCATGTTCAATGTATAGGTGAGGTGATGAGTACCTATGCATTATTTGTAAAGCAGGCCCGTGAGTCTATTTTGGTGAATTACTTGTTATTACTCCGATATTTATTGTGTTATGAAGTGGTGTCCTTTGGGAAGTTGTTTAATTGCTGAGAATAATTGCTTAAGTACTTGTGATATGATGTTTCAGTTGAGGACCCAATTAATAAAGTTATGTATTCGTAAGAGGTTGGTTATAGCTGAGTCCCTGGCCGGGCAACGTTATTATTTTGGTTGATATTCCCCTTGTTGGGTGGTTATAAATTGTATTTCTCTCTGTTGCATTCCTTACCAAGCTGTTACTTGTTGTTGATTTGGGTGAGGAAGAGTATAAATCACGAAGGGTGATGCCGTGTATTCATTTCATTCATTGCATAGTGAGGAAGAGAGTAAAAGCACGAAGGGTGATGCCGTGTATTCATTTCATTCATTGCATAGTGAGGAAGAGAGTAAAAGCAAGAAGGGTGATGACGTGCCATGATTATTATTGCTTTCATTTGTACATTGTATAGTGAAGAAGAGAGTACAAGCACAAAGGGTGATGCCGTGCCATGATTTACATTTCTTTCCTTTATACATTGCATAGTGAGGAAGAGAGTAAAAGCACGAAGGGTGATGCCGTGCCATGATTTATATTGCTTTCATTTATACTGTACATTGTGAGGACGAGAGTAAAAGCACGAAGGGTGATGCCGTGTACATATTTGTTGAGTTATTAATTCCTGTTGATTTGTTTCTTTCGTATTGTTGTTTGTTCAGTAATTCATCTTTGATTCTCACTTGTTACCCCCATTACTTGCCCCCATATTACCAAGGTTAACTGCTTATTTCTTGTTATTTTCTCTGGTTCATATTATAGAACTGTACAGGTAAATTGTTGTTGTCGTGTCTAGCCTCGTCACTACTTCGCCGAGGTTAGGCTCGGCACTTACTCAGTACATGGGGTCGGTTGTACTGATGCTACAAATGCACTTCGTTTTGTTGTGCAGATCACACAGCCGGACCCAGTGGACATCGTTAGAAGGAGTATCCTTTAGTCCATACAAGCGACACCGAGGTAGTTCCGCAGGCGTTCGTGGATCTTGGCGTTTTCTTCTATCTTATTGTTTTTGTCTTATCTTAGTATCACAGACAGTTGTACTCTTCATTTCAGACTTTTGTTGTAGTAATCTTAGCGAGTCTGTGAGATTTTATGACACCAATTCTGGGGGATTATGTACGTAAATTTTGTGGCAACTATCTTTTTAATATATAGACTCGTAGCTTCCGCACTATAATTAATTGTTTATGTTCATTGTTTCACTTTCAAATGGCTTAAGTAAAGAAAGTTAGTAAATTAACTCAACATTTGCTTCTCTAGCGGGTACAACGTTAGACTCCATCACGGACTGAAGGTGGGATTTCGGGTCGTGGCAAGTTAGTATCAGAGCACTAGGTTGCTTAGGTCTCACAACTCACGGACAAACTTGGTAGAGACTGAGGGATCGGTACGGAGACGTCTGTACTTATCCCAGAGGCTGCAAAGTTAGGAATAACTTCACTTTTCTTCTTCTCTGTCGTGCGATTTGAATTCTAAATGCTAATTGAGTTTCGATTCTATTCTCTCGCAGATGGAGAGAACGCGTGCTTCCTCATCTACCGATCAGCAGCCTGATCCTCCTGTTGCAGTTCCTACGAGGGGCCGAGGACGAGGCCGTACTAGTGGCCGAGGCAGGGGCATGGCTTAGCCCAGAGTAGCAGCCCCAGTAGAGGACCCACAGGTACACTTTGCCGGTGAGGTTCCTACTTAGACAGTCCCAGTTGGACCGGCTCAAGTCCCAGAGGGGTTCATTGCCACCCCGGTGCTTCAGGACGCTCTAGTCCGCTTAGTAGGAATCATGGAGAGTGTGTCTCAGGCCGGTCTTCTTCCTACTGCACCAGCTGTCTCTCAGGCTGGGGGAGGGACCCAGACTCCTTCTACTCGCACACCAGAACAGTTAGATCCTCAGTTTCAGACTCCGGCACCTCAGACAGCCGGAGTAGCTCAGCCGAGAATTGTGGCACCGGCAGTTGCGGGAGCAGCTATGTCAGTAGATGCTCTATGGAGATTGGATAGGTTCACCAAGCTACTTCTTACAACTTTTACTGGTGCACCATCAGAGGATCCCCAGGATTACTTGGACAGCTGTCATGAGGTTCTTCGGAACATGGGCATAGTGGAGTCCAATGGAGTTGACTTTGCTACTTTTCGTCTTTCTGGTACCGCCAAGACTTGGTGGAGAGACTATTGCTTGACCAGACCAGCTGGGTCTGCACCTTTGACTTGGGCTCAGTTCTCCGAGTTATTCTTGGGGAAGTTTCTTCCAGTTACTCAGCGAGAAGATCTTCGGAGATAGTTTGAGCGTCTCCAGTAGGGATCTATGTCTGTCACTCAGTACGAGACCAGGTTCATCACTCTAGCCAGGTTGGTTATTATGATAATCCCCACTAATCGTCAGAGGGTGGGGAGGTTTATTGAGGGTTTAGCTCAGCCCATCAAACTTCCGATGGCCAGGGAGTCAGGTACTGATATTCCATTCCAAGATGCGGCCAATGTGGCTAGAAGGATTGAGATGATTTTTTCACAAGGTGGTGGTCAGGGAGCTAACAAGAGGCCCCGTCACTTCGGTCAATTCAGTGGAGCCTCATCTGGAGGCAGAGATTCTTTCGGCAGAGGTCATCCTCCCAGACCATATCAGTCGACACTTCAGGTATCTCACAGTGCACCGTCAGCTCCTATTAGTGCACCACCAGCACCTATCAGTGCACCGCCGCTTCAGAGCTTCCAGGGTGGTTATCTGGGTCGATAGGGCCAGTTCTAGAGTCAGCAGCCACAATAGCAAAGGCCTTGTTATTCTTGTGGTGTTTCGGGGCACATTGCCAGGTATTGCCCCCGAGCTTATGGTAGTTCTCAGTATCAGAGTTCTCGTGCCATGGTCCTGGCATCATGTGAACCCCCACCCCCTCAGGCAGCTAGGGGTGGAGGTCGTGGTGCCAGAGGTGTAGGTCAGACTCATAGAGGTGGAGGACAGGCCATGAGAGGTAGAGGTCAGGCTGCAGTAGGTCGACCCAGAGATGTTCAGGTTGGAAAGGCTCCGCTCCGATGCTATGCTATTCCGGCCAGGCCTGAGGCCGAGGTCTCTGACGTAGTTATCGCAGGTACGGTTTCCGTTTGCAGTCGAGATGCCTCGGTGTTATTTGATCCGGGTTCTACTTTCTCGTATGTGTCTTCATATTTTTCCCCTTATTTGAGCATGCCCCGTGATTCCATGAGTGCTCCTGTATATGTGTCTACCCTGGTGGGTGATTCTATAGTGGTAGATCGAGTCTACCGTGCTTGCTTTGTAGTTATTGGTGGGATGGAGACTCAGGTTGATCTTTTGCTTCTGGATATGGTGGACTTTGATGTTATATTGGTGATGGCTATGTCCCTATCATGCTATTCTGGAGTGTCATGCCAAGACAGTGACCTTAGCCTTGCTAAGAGTACCTCGTTTGGAGTGAAGAGGGACTCCTAGTCATTCTTCCGGTAGAGTTATTTCTTATATGAAGGCTCGGCGCATGGTCGAGAAGGGTTGTCTGGCCTATTTGGCCTATGTTCGTGATTCTAGTGCCGAGGTTCGAATGGAGTCTGTGCCTGTGGTTTGTGAGTTTCCAGAGGTATTCCCTGTTGATCTGCAGGGTATGCCAGCCGACAGGGATATTGATTTTTGTATTGAGGTAGCTTAGGGCACTCGGCCCATTTCTACTCCGCTGTATCGTATGGCCCCGCCAGAGTTGAAGGAATTAAAGGAGCAGTTGCAAGATTTGTTGGATAAAGGCTTCATTAGGCCTAGCGTTTCTCCTTGGGGTGCCCCGGTGTTGTTTGTTAAGAAGAAAGATGGCTCGATGAGGATGTGCATTGACTACCGGCAGTTGAATAAGGTTACTATTAAGAATAAGTACCCTTTGCCGAGGATTGATGATCCTTTTTACCAGCTTCAGGGTGCTACAGTATTTTCCAAGATAGACTTGAGATCAGGTTACCATCAGCTGAGGATTAGGGCGTCTGATGTCCCTAAGACGACCTTACGCACTCGTTATGGGCATTATGAGTTCTTGGTGATGTCATTTGGGTTGACAAATGCCCCCGCTGCTTTTATGGAATTGATGAACCGTGTGTTCAGGCCATATTTGGATTCATTTGTGATTGTGTTTATTAATGATATCTTGATTTACTCCCGTAGCCAAGAGGAGCATGAGCAGCACCTCGAGTCGTCCTCCAGACTCTGAGGGATAGTTAGTTGTATGCCAAATTTTCCAAGTGTGAGTTCTGGTTGAGTTTGGTGGCATTTTTAGGCCATGTGGTGTCATCAGAGGGGATTCAGGTGGATCCCAAGAAGATTTCAGCAGTCAGGGATTGTCCTAGGCCCACTTCAGCTACAGAGATTCGGAGCTTCTTGGGCTTAGCAGGTTATTATCGACGATTTGTGGAGGGCTTTTCATCTATAGCAGCCCCGATGACCAGGTTGACCCAGAAGGGTTCCCAATTCAGGTTGTCTGATGAGTGTGAGGAGAGCTTCCAAAAGCTCAAGACAGCCTTGACCCCGACACCGGTGTTAGTTTTGCCCACAGGTTCAGGGTCTTATACTGTGTATTGTGATGCTTCACGGGTTGGACTTGGTGCAGTGTTGATGCAGGAGGGCAAGGTTATATCTTATGCTTCTCGTCAGTTGAAGGTTCACGAGAAGAATTATCCAGTTCATCATTTGGAGTTAGCAGCTATTGTTCATGCGTTGAAGATCTGGAGGCATTATTTGGATGGTGTGCCATGTGAGGTGTTCACGGATCACAAGAGTTTGCAGTATCATTTCAAGCAAAAGGAGTTGAACATGAGGCAGAGGAGGTGGTTAGAGTTGTTGAAGGATTATCATATTACCATTCTTTATCATCCGGGAAAGGCCAATGTGGTGGCCGATGCCTTGAGCTGGAAGTCAGCTAGTATGGGTAGTCTTGCTTATCTATCAGTCAGAGAGCGACCGCTTGCTTTGGATGTTCAGGATTTGGCCAACCGGTTTATGAGATTGGAGGTTTCTGAGAGTGGCAGCGTTTTGGCCCATACCGTGGCCCGATCTTCGTTGTATGACCGTATTCGGGCCAGGCAGTATGATGATCTTCATTTATGTGTTCTTAGAGATAGGGTCAGGCACGGTTGATGATGAGGGAGTTTTCAGGATGCAGGGCCGTATTTGTGTACCGGATGTTGATGGTATTCGTGAGTTGATACTACAGAAGGCCCATAGTTCCCGGTATTCCATTCATCCGGGCGCCGCAAAGATTAACCAGTACTTGTGGCAGCATTATTGGCGGTGGAGGATGAAAAAGGATATTGTAGCTTATGTAGCTCGGTGCTTGAACTGTCAGCAGGTTAAGTACGAGCACCAGAGACCCGGTGGTTTGATGCAGCAGATTCAGCTTCCCGAGTGGAAGTGGGAGCGTATCACCATAGATTTTGTAGTTGGATTCCCACGAACCCAGAGGATGGTTGATGCAGTGTGGGTTGTTGTGGATAGGCTGACCAAGTCAGCACATTTCATTCCGGTATCAGTTTCGTATTCAGCGGAGAAGTTGGCAAAGATCTATATGAGAGAGATTGTTAGATTGCATGGCGTGCCCATATCAATTATATCAGACCGAGGTACTCAGTTTACCTCCCGTTTTTGGAGAGTATTTCAGCGAGAGTTAGGCACACATATTGAGTTGAGCAAAACATTTCATCCTCAGACGGACGGACAGTCCGAGCGTACTATTCAGATTTTGGAGGATATGTTGCGGGCTTGTGTCATTGACTTTGGTGGTTCATTGGACCAAATCTTGCCTTTAGCTGAGTTATCTTACAACAACAACTATTAGTCGAGCATTCAGATGTCTCCGTATGAGGCGTTGTATGGTAGACGGTGTCGATCTCCAGTCGGATGGTTTGAGCCGGGAGAGGCTAGATTGTTGGGTTCTGGGTTAGTCCAGGATGCCATGGACAAGGTGAAGGTCATTCAGGAAAGACTTCGTATAACTCAGTCCAGGCAGAAGAGTTACGTGGATCGTAGAGTTCGAGATTTGGCATTTATGATAGGAGACCGGGTATTTCTTCGGGTGTCGCCCATGAAGGGCGTGATGAGGTTCGGGAAGAAGGGCAAGGTGAGCCCTAGGTACATTGGTCCATTTGACATTTTGGATAAGGTAGGAGAGGTGGCCTACAGACTTGACTTGCCACCGAGTTTATCAGCCGGGCACCCGGTATTTCATGTATATACGCTCCGGAGGTATATTGCAGATCCATCCCATGTACTTGACTTTCGCGGTGTCCAGTTGGACGAGGATTTGACTTATAAGGAGGAGTCGGTAGCCATATTAGCTCGGCAGGTTCATCGGTTGAGAACGAAGAGTTATCCTTTGGTTCGTGTTCAGTGGAGAGGTCAGCCTGTTGAGGCAGCTACCTGAGAGTCCGAGACCGAAATGCAGAGCCGATATCCCCATCTTTTTCCTTGATTCAGGTACCTTTCTATGTCCGTTCGAGGATGAACGTTTGTTTTAGAGGTGGAGATTGTGATGACCCAAAAGGTCATCCTGTGTAAAGTTAACTAATACTGTGTTTCGAGGCCCCGAGAGCCTCTGTTAATCTCACCTCGATGTGCATGCGCAACCCGGGCGCGTAGCCGGGAAGCATTTATGTGGAAATTTGATAAAAAGTTGAATTTATGATAATTAATTGAATAAAGTTGACTTTGGTCAACATTTTTGATAAACGAACCCGAACCCGTGATTTGACGATCCCGGAGGGTCTGTAGGAAAATATGGGACTTGGGCGTATGCCCGGAATCAAATTTCGAGGACCCATGTCTGAGAAATGAATTTTTAAAGAAAATTATTTTCTGAAAATTATAAAGGCTTCTGAAAATGAACTTTGAAGTAAAACCTGTGTTACCATGCCCGTATTATGGTTCCAGAGCCCGAAAAAGGTTTAATAAGTGTTATATGAGTTATCTGTAAAATTTAGTAAGAAACAGACTTGGTTTGACGTGTTTCGGATCAAAAATGGAAAAGTTGATAGTTTATGAAGTTTGAGGAAATTCTATAGATTTTGGAGTTTAGATCATTGTTTTTAATGTTATTTTGGTGGTTTTATTACTTGAATAAGTTCGTAGGATGATTTTGAAGTCGTGTGTATATTTGGTTTTGAGCCCTAAGGGCTCGGGTGAGTTTCGGGTAGGTATCAGAGTGCAAAAAGTAAGAAAAATCTGGTGTAAGATGGAAATGATGGTGTCTAGTGTGTTACTCTATGTGATAGCATAGGGCTAGCTGTGATCGCATAACTTAAGGAATGGGGGAGGGTCAGTTACTCTGTGCTATCGCGGGTGGGGGCCTGCGACCGCACAATAGGATATGTGGACTTGGGGGCTGGGTAGGATTGCCCTGTGCGATCACACAAGGGCCTCTGCGATCGCAGAGCCTTAGCTAACAGACCACTATGCGATCGCACCTCCTCTTCCGCGATCGCATAGCACTAAAAAAAACACCCAGTTATTAAATGCCCAAAAACAGACTAGTTCATTACGGGATTTTCCAAAACTTCACAACCCTCTTCTTCCCCAAACCCCATAGACGACCCTTGAAGAATTCTTCCACGATAACCTCTTAGGTATGTGATTCTAACATCGTTTTCTACCATTTTTCATCATTAATCATTAGATTCTTGGCCTAAAAAGATGAAATCAAAGGTAAAAATTGTGGGTTTTGGGTAGAGTTAGGGCTTTTGGAATTTTTAGGAATTCAACCTCGTTTTGGGGTCGTATTTCAAAACAAATTGTATATTCGGGCTCGTGGGGGAACGGGTGATCGGATTTTGGTCCGAACCTCGTGTTTGGACCAAGGAGGCCCGGGGTCGAATTTTGGTATTTTTGGAAGAATGATGGGAAATGTATAATTAGGCTTTGGAATTGAATTATTGAGTCATTATTGATATTATTGAGTCGATTATGTCTAGATACTATCGTTTCGGAGTTGGATTCGAGAGGGAAAGCGGTGCTAGAGGCTTGATTTACATTCTTGGAGCCGAGGTAAGTGTTTGGCTAACTTTAGTGAGGGAATAGGTGTTGGGTCGTATGTCCTACTTGTTTTATCATGTTCAATGTATAGGTGAGGTGAAGAGTACCTATGCATTGTTTGTAAAGCACGCCCGTGAGTCTATTTTGGTGAATTACTTGTTATTACTCCGATATTTATTGTGTTATGAAGTGGTTTCCTTTGGGAAGTTGTTTAATTGCTGAGAATACTTGCTTAAGTACTTGTGATATGATGTCTCAGTTGAGGACCCAATTAATAAAGTTATGTATTCGTAAGAGGTTGGTTATAGTTGAGTCCCTGGCTGGGCAACGTTATTATTTTGGTTGATATTCCCCTTGCTGGGTGGTTATAAATTGTATTTCTCTCTGTTGCATTCCTTACCAAGCTGCTACTTGTTGTTGATTTGGGTGAGGAAGAGAGTAGAAGCACGAAGGGTGATGTCATTTGTACATTGCATAGTGAGGAAGAGAGTAGAAGCACGAAGGGTGATGTCATTTGTACATTGCATAGTGAGGAAGAGAGTAAAAGCACGAAGGGTGATGGCGTGCCATGATTTACATTTATTTCCTTTATACATTGCATCGTGAGGAAGAGAGTAAAAGCACGAAGGGTGATGTCGTGCCATGATTTATATTGCCTTCATTTATATTGTACATTGTGAAGACGAGAGTAAAAGCACGAAGGGTGGTGCCGTGTACATATTTGTTGAGTTATTAATTCCTGTTGACATGTTTCTTTTGTATTGTTGTTTGTTCAGTTATTCATCTTTGATTCTCACTTGTTACCCCCATTACTTGCCCCCGTATTACCAAGAACTGCTTATTTCTTATTATTTTCTCTGGTTCATATTATAGAACTGTACAGGTAAATTGTTGTTGTCGTTTCTAGCCTCGTCACTACTTCGCCGAGGTTAGGCTCGGCATTTACTCAGTACATGGGGTCGGTTGTACTGATGCTACACCTGCACTTCTTTATGTTGTGCAGATCACGCAGCCGGACCCAGTGGACATCGTTAGAGGGAGTATCCTTCAGTCCATACAGGCGACATCGAGGTAGTTCCGCAGGCGTTCGTGGATCTCGGCGTCTAATTCTATCTTATTGTTTCTGTCTTATCTTAGTATCACAGACAGTTGTACTCTTCATTTCAGACTTTTGTTGTAGTAATCTTAGACAGTCCGTGAGATTTTGTGACACCAATTCTGGGGGATTATGTACGTAAACTTTGTGGCAACTATCTTATTAATATATACACTCGCAGCTTCCGCACTATAATTAATTGTTTATGTTCATTGTTTCACTTTTAAATGGCTTAAGTAAAGAAAGTTAGTAAATTAACTCAACGTTGGCTTGTAAATTAACACAAATGATCAATTTTGACATGCTAGTTAGATAATTATGTATTACAGTGTAAAGTATTTAATGTGATGGTATCTTAACGAACACTTTTTTGTGGACAAAAGTTTTGCGTGTATGTTTCCTCCTAATGCTTTGGTCTGCCTTAATCAGAACTCTTGTTGTCGATCTTGATACCCCTCTTGAAAGTTCAACATATAGTTATTCGTGCAAGAAAACATATTGCGGTAAATATAGTCCAATATTTAGGATGTTTTCCTTGTGCTTTATTTATTATATTTGCAAAATATAAACATATTAGAATTCATTTTCACACAAATTTAAAAGGATTTTCCTTAATTTGGGAAGATCAAAAATGAATTCGGGGATAAAAATATACATAAACCACATTGACCCGTATCATAATTTTTGCATGTATAACATTATTGTCAAAATTTCTATATGTGCTATTACATAAGCTATTTGGTATATCTAAGTTTTTCAGTGGCATGATGGGTATATTTTTCTTTAAAATTAACCTGTATACAATGGAACATCACTTTTAACTTAGTCTATTGTATATACAATGACACTAAGATACGTAAGAAATAATAAAGTTGACAACAAATATGTATGGTAGAAGGACATTTGATACTAAAGTATCTAAGTATTCTTCTTGGCAGTAATTATTGGTATCATTTTATGCTGAGTCAAAAGCTGAAAAGCATTTTGTTTTTACTATAAATGTTTACAATCGACCTTTCATTTACTTTATCAATATATTCATTTCTGCTGGCTAAGATATCTTTTAATTCTATCGTGCGAGTTGCACAAATTGCGTTGTAATCTAATGATGGAATATTTCTCTTATTAGATGCACTACATTACCATTGAGATTGATAACCAAGTGTTCAGGAAGAACTAAATCATCTTTTATTGGATGCCCTTCTTTGCTTCCGACACGAAGCAAGAAGATACTGAATATTTGATTTGTTCTTACTATATATTTTTTGTCAGTTGAATCTTTTTTATTTGAGGCCACAAGTATAACTTTGACAAGATAGCTTTTACAGTCTCTGCTTTTATCGATTTTGGAACTACTAGTAGTACTTGACAGAAATCACCTCCCAAACCATTAATTTTTCACCAAACAGTT
Source organism: Nicotiana undulata (assembly GCA_005239495.1). Taxonomy (NCBI): domain Eukaryota; kingdom Viridiplantae; phylum Streptophyta; class Magnoliopsida; order Solanales; family Solanaceae; genus Nicotiana; species Nicotiana undulata. The sequence goes on from ML289210.1 coordinate 53,560, forward strand.
CATTAATATCCAACTATCTCTAGAACTACATGCAATTATTTTGATCATTTGATACTTAGCCATAAGTGCGTCATCCCTTATTATCAATTTTGTTTTTCTTTTAAATTTAGCACCATTGCTCTGTTTTGATATATTTGTGATGGTTATTTAAGTTGTTTGAAGAGGTATATCAAAACTAAATTAGGTGCCCTCACAATAAAATTAATATTGGTACACCACTTGCTATTATTGCTAATAGTGTCATGCCTCTTAATATGATATTTGCAGGTAATGCATGATATAGAAATATTATTTCGATTCCGTCGGAGGCATTTACAAAGAATAATCTTGCTATTCCAAAATCGTCTTGTAACGACCCGGTCCGTCATTACGCGGTATACGCATCTATTCCCTTATTTCTGTCTTGTAGTAGCTCGGTTAGACTGTTCATGAAGTGTTGGGGTTGGTTGGTTCGGGTTCAGAGTGAAAATAGAGTGGATTGAGACACTTAGTCTCTAACAAGAGCTTTAGAGTTGGAAAAGTCAACCCGGAGTTGACTTATTGGTAAACGACCTCGGAATGAGGGTTTTATGGTTTGGATAGCTTCGTTATGGGAATTGGGACTTAGGAGTGTGTTCAGAATATTTTTAGGATGCCCGGTGTAGAATTAGGCTTGAATNAAAATTTCAGGTCATTCAGAGATGGTTTGGTTGGGTTTTTGACCAAATGCGTGTTTCGGAAGTTTTTGGAAATCATAGGCTTGAATTGGATGAGAATTAAAGGTTTTGATGTTGTCTTTGGTGTTTTAATGGCTTGACAAAGTTTGAATAACCATGTTTGATATGTTGGTATGTTTGGTTGGGGTCCCGAGGGGCTCGGG
>ML289212.1:0-74574 GCA_005239495.1 Nicotiana undulata
TTATCAAAACTCATTTTTATCAATTTTTCACATGATAGCTTCCCGGCTACGCGCCCGGGCTGCGCACACATATCGAGGTGAGACTAACGGAGACTCTCAGAGCCTCGGAACACAGATATAGCTTAAATTACGTAAGATGACCTTTTGGGTCATCACACCCCACCTATTAATTATCCACAAATCCTTAATTACATGGTTAATCTCCCATTAGACCAATAATTAACCAATTACTCACATAATTAAGAATATCTCAAATTACTTACAATATTACTCATTTTAACACACTTTATACATCATACTATCATGGTCATTACTTTGTATGGCACTAGTACTTATACAAGGTATTATAGCTTGGACCGTATTGTATCTCAAAATGACAAACTTTGAAGAAACTCATTTTCTTTGATCCACTAACCCTCTCACCTTCACGAATTTATTCATCACTTATTTGAAATAACGTAATACTTATAATCTCAAAATAATTCTCATTCCCGAACATACGTCGATTAACTTACGACGAAGCTTTAATGTATGAAAATGCGGAATGCAATATCTCATTTCCGTGCTTATATCAACTTATTTATGGCTTCCATGTACGAAAACATGGGGTGTAACATCATCCCCCCTTTGGGACATTCGTCCTCGAATGTTGACTTATGAACTTATTACTCTCATAACCCATATCTCTTGCGAATACTTTAGTACTCCTCTTGCCATCTAGGCAACTGTTTTGTGAATGAATCCCAAAGTCTAGGGCATTTCCACCTTTAGGTCTCTTTCTCACCCCACGACCTGTGGTTAGAATTCTTCCAATCTCGTGATTGTTGCCACCTTCGGTCAAGCAGCCTGTACGACTCTGACCTTGTAAGTGCGCCTATGTGACTCTCCTTTCCTTTTTCCTCTAATTTTTAGCCATTACCAAAGTTCTTTGCTCAGTACTTTGTCAAACTTATGAATATTGCTATATCTGATTTCATAGACATGGTTATCCATATGCATGATTTTACTGCATCTTGATAGGTCATACTGTACCATAAATCTTACTTCGATTTATCGTTACTGAGGTCTGCTACCAAACTCCAGGTTACTCTTTCGCTGCTTATCATATATGTATAAATCTGAGTTCTTTAATACTTCCTCATTACTGTTCATCTTAAGAATGACAACTTACTCTCATTCATATTTTGTAATTCTTATCCATCCATTGTTGATTCACCTCAATATTGATCTACACTCTACTACTAATAACTTGAAACCTCTTACGTAATCACTAGTGCTCACGTTGCATCGAGGATCATTTGAAGTGATTTTCCTGATCCACCTGGGGGCGATACAATGCTATATTTCCATAATCATATTTTATAGCATCCCAATGTGATTTATCCACGTACATACGTGGATAATCGAAGGACCACATGTCATCCTTCATCTATCACAATTACACCTTCATTCTACTACAAGTGCAGTATTCCATCTCTTCTAATGCTACTAGTCTTAGACTCCTTTGAGTTCATTTAGGCTATACTGAGCTTTCTATAACTTAGAGAAACCATCCGCTCTCTTATTTCCATGGGCTTAATCCCGAGGACTTATCCATTCTCGTTACCTTCTCACTCACCTTTTCTTTCCTTACTCTTGCCTTCTTAAAACCTTGTCGCTCTACCATACTTTAGCTTGCGATTTACACATATCCATTTATACTACTCGCAACCTTCCTTCAGCTTGATTTCCCCATAGATTGCTTTATGTTATTCTGGAACATCAAGCGAGGGATCACATCGTCTCTAACTCTTCTTCACTATCTTGACTAGGCCTCTTGATACCTAGAAACCATATGCTTGAAGATATGCCACTGCCGACGCTGCTATCCTTCTTGGATACCGAGTCTTAGTGCTTCTGGACTTCTATCTAACATATGGACTATTCACACCTTCCGCATTTGAGTATCTCGTACATTATTCGCCTTCACCTTATTTACCTTAAAATCTTTCATCATATATTCTATCTCTTTCATGACCTCCCGTCCACATAGGTATAATTCATATCCACAACTTGAAATCTATTATAATACTCACACCTCTGGCGCATACACAATCCGGTAGGAGCTTCATACTGACTTCTTATGAGACTGTTACTGTTCTAATTGTCTTTATCGTAGAGCCGTTATATAATATAGTTGTTTTACTATCTCTCTTGTACCTCTGATATTAAGAGTGATTATGTTATGTTCTCAATTATGATTCCTATAATTTTACGGGTCCAATAATCATACTTCCTGATGGACTTATTTGATTAAACTTTTCCTCTTCCTTCATCAGCCTTCATGTAGTCTTAAGCTATCTTTCGATCTGCGGCTCCTGGTATTAGTTATTACTTTAGACTTTCATGGGCATTATGGAATATCCATGATATAATCTTCTAACAATTCAATCCTTTGTCTATGCCCTGGGCTCAATTCTTTCTTTTAACTTACCAGAGTTTTCTACGGCTGCATGAATGTCAACATATAATACTCCGAACTCTTAAGTGTGTTCATAACGTAACTAACTCTGGATTATTAATCGAATAATTCTTTTCATTCCTTCTCAACTTTCTTTAAATGCAAGCAATTGCTTTTCTTGGTCGATCTGCCACTTGTTGCGTGCATACTTAACTTATCTTAGTGCCCATACATAGTGGAATTCCATACAACGCGTGTCATCTTGAATATCACTTTTGATTTTTACTTCCCGTCCATTAGCCAATGTAGGTGCCACTTTCTTATGGAGTGCATGCAACGTTGTTGTGAGACTGTTCTTATAAGATCACTTCCTCTTTAGGTCACTGAGCTTAGGTTGAAGCCTTCCTCCTTACTTCCTCAACTAGTCTTTCATTGTAGTACTTAGGGAGGACCCTATAACTCTTGTAATGTTGCGAGCTTGTTATATTGTATACCCGAAGAAGTTTTCGATGTTCTTACTCGCCTATAAATATCCGTAGTTACATACCTCTGTGCACTTGTGCTCGTGCGATTGCTTCTGAACTGAAGTTTTGACTGTCTTCCCAGTGGCATTCACTTTTATTTCCGTAATACTCATACGATACCTTTAACTTCCTCAACTCCTATCTGAATATTTATCAAGGGATACGATGTCATATCTGCGAGACTGAATTCCCCATGTTGGGGTTCACTATGTTTAGCATGATTTGCTGATTTGTCGATAACCTCTTGTCTAGCCATGACTAGGCTCTCTTGAATCAACTACTAATTACTCGTTGGCCCATTCTTATATCAAAATCTCGCAAAATCTTTCTTGGGTTATTTCCTTTTCCTAACTTACCTATCGTACTGGGCCCTTATTTATCAATAACATTCCGGGATGGAACCCTTACTTCCTTTCCTTGACGTCGTGCTTGCATAATGTTCTGGAATCATAACATATCTTTAGGATTTGAATAAGTGCAATCTTATCCCTTTCTTTGTCTTATCACATTCTTCCTTTATTATTCCATAGTTACTACAACACTAAATTCTGAATGAATGCCACATCACTCCATATTCCCCCCTTTAGGGGAGTACTAAGATTTAGCGCTACGATGATCTACGTATAGATGTTTTACCTCTTCATCTTTGGCGTCTTTTCACATCATCGATGACCCTTACTCGCCTTACAACAGTCCTTTTGTACCAAGAGTAACAAACTTCTTTTCGCGCGAGGGTGACACTTAGTATAATGTTACATCCCATATTTTCGTACGTTAAAGTTTTGTCGTAAGTTAATCGACGTAAGTTTGGGAATAAGATTATTTTGATATTGTAAGCATTATTCTATTTCAAACAAGTGATAATTAAATTCGTGAAGGTGAGAAGGTAAGCAAATCAAAGAAAATGAATTTCGTCAAAGTTTAATATTTTGGGTTAAAATATGGCCCGAGCTAAAATACCCGATATTTATGGACTAGTGCCATACAACGTACCACATAACTATAATAGTAAGGTGTACAAAGTATGTTAAAGGTGAGTAGTATTTTGAGTAATTTGAGATAATTATTAATTATGTGAGTAATTGGTTAATTATTAATTAGTGGGAAATTACCAAGTTAATTAAGAAATTGGTAATTAACTAAGATATTTTGAATAAATCTTTAACATCAACGTGGAAGCAAGATGTAGTCAATAAAATGACTCTTACTTATGTTGTAAGGTGTCATAATTTGGACACTGTTTGGCCAAGACATCCATATCAAGTAGGGCCCACAAAAATCCAACAATTTTAAAAGATTTACCTTATTAAGGTACTTGTAATTAATAACGGTCAATTTGCACTATTATTACATCATTCTCATTCAAGAATATAGAAGAATTTTGGAATGAGAATGAGATTTGCTTACTTAGTGGAGAGTCCAAAAGTTATAATTATTCATACGTAATGTAATTGTCATAAATAGAATGAGAATGAGAATGCCACTCCAACATCTAGATATAGTGATTCTAAGTATGCCAACAGAGGGATGAAGATTCAATACGGATTCACACTCTAAGAAATTTGCAACAAAGTTATACTGTGTAATCGCAATGAGATTTGTAATTAGAGCACTGTACAATCTTTCTCAAGAATATCATACGGATTTTTCTCTACTTCGATCTGTCGTCACGTGTTTTATCACAAAAGACGCGTGTTAGAGGAATTGTTAAGAAAATTGACTCAGGTATAAGGCTATCCCTTCTTTCCTTTTGGCATGATCCAAAGAATACAAATGGAACGAGCAAAATACGCAACTTTCATAAATGACTATATTCATAAAAATACTAGAGATGTCTATGTTATTGATTCCCCATGTGTCATATTATTCTATCATTTGTTCATGGGTCTCAGAAAATACGTGAGTTGATAGAGTCTATTTCATGATATTAATCAGAGGCATAATGGTCTTATGACACTCCAAAAGATTTTATTGACGTACTTCTCATGCATTGCATTCATTTACATTGACCCATGACCAGATGATGTTATATACGCGTATATATGTATATATATGTATATGGGATATGTGAAAAGGTTACGGTGTTATATACCCACCATCACCTGATCAGCTGGTATACGTTGATGATTTTGCCCATAGTGGCCGAGATGATATGATGGGATGCCCTCAAAGGCTTGATGATGTTATGAACGCATATATCTATGCATGGTATGACATTTATACGCGTATGCATGACACTATAAATAAGAAATAATTTACAGAGTTGTTATACACGTTGAGTCTTTTACTCCATGTTTCTCTCATGTGTATTATTTACTGATTTTCATTCCTTACATACTCGGTACATTATTTGTACTAACCTCCCTTTGCCGGGGGATGCTGCATTTCATGCCCACAGGTCCCGATAGACAGGTCAAGAGTCCTCCAAGTAGGCTATCAGCTTAGTGGAAGGTGTTGGCGCGCTCCATTTGCTCCGGAGTTGCTTGTTGGTCAGTATGATTTTGGTATGGCGGGGCTCTGTCCCAACCTTTATGAAAATTATGTATTCTAGGCTTGTAGAAAGACGTCATGTACGTAAAAGATTGTATGGACTTGTCGGCCTATGTCCAGTGTACGAGTGGTTATTTTGGTCTTATAGACCCGTGTGTCTTATGTATAAGCTGGTATTACATGTTGTATTCTACTTCTCTCACGGCAGCCTCTCCGGCTCAGTTATCTATGATAGTATGATACGAAAAGATACGTTATGTTGGTACTAGGTTGATTAAGGTACCGGGTGCCCGTCGCGGCCCATCGGTTTGGGTCGTGACAGAAGTGGTATCAGAGCATTTCTGTCCTAGGGAGTCTACAAGCCATGTCTAGTAGAGTCTTGTTTATGGGTGTGTTGTGCACCACACTTGTAAGCAGGAGGCTATAGGGCATTTATGACTGTACCTCTTTATTCTTACTCAAGATCATGTGGTAGAGCTCAGTTGTAAGAACTCAATTTTCTAAACTCTATCTTATTCATAATACGACGATTCCTACATCTAGAAAGGCGGTTGGTAATGTGAAAAGGTTGAGTCAGAGGAACTCGATTTTGCATCATGCTTATGATGAGTAAATGTAAGGTCTTCAGCGGATCATGTGTATACATTATACGTGTAAGCTTCTTGATAAGGAGCCTTAAGGCAAGAATATCTATCCAACCATATGGTGAAAAGCAATGAGAGAATCAAAAGGTACAAGTTTCAACAAGTAAAAGAAGCAAGATGAAGAAGGGCACAAGGCGCCCAGTTAATGAAGATTATTAGTATTTATAATTCAAGGAGAGAAATATAAGCATTTTGAGTTACCTTAAGTTGTAACAAAGGTATGTATAATTGGCCACACCCATCTCAGTTATGCCCTATGGGGGCTAACAGATGTAGTTTAAGAAAAGGAGGGGATATTAGGATTCGGCTGAGGCTAGAGTAACCCAAGATGGTGAATGGATCGTTTGTTAAAGTTGACATTTCCGAAGGATATTGCAAATTTGCTAATAGATCTCCTTGTGAGACACCCAGATGGTGCACTCTAAAATAGTACAACAAGATATAAATACTACAAAGATAGGCACTAGAAGCCTGGAAGTATTACTTTAGTGTGGCTCCCGTCCCTAGTAGAGAAAGAATGTTAAGCAATCCGAAGATCTAGGGGATGGATTATAGCATCCATGGCAGCTCAACATCATTAAAGGAGAAGGATGAAGCTCTGGAAGCTCCAAGAAGGCCCATGACAAGGTCTCAAACTGTAACGACCCGGACGGTCGTTACGTAGAATCCGCATTATATTTACTGTTATTGCCTTGTGATAGGTTAGTTATACTGTTTATGATGTGTTAGAGTCGGTTGGCTGGGGTTCAGAATGGTTATAGTGAGAATTGAGTCATTTAGTCTCTAAAAATAGCCTTCCAGTTAGAAAAGTCAACTGAGAGTTGACTTATTGGTAAATAATCTCGGAATGCGGATTTTATGGTTCGGATAGCTTCGTTAGGTGATTTGGGACTTAGGAGTGTGTTGAGAATATTTTTGTGATGTCCGGTGTAGAATTTGGCTTGAATTGGCTAAAGTTAGTTTTTGGTGATTTCCGGTCAGCAGTGGAAAATAGGATATCAGGGTCGGAATGGAACTCTGAAAATTGGAACAGGTTCGTAATGTCATTTTGGATATGTCTGCAAAATTTCAGATCAATCAGATGTGTTTTGGATAGTTTCAACATCGTTGGTTGAATTTAGAAATTTCAAAGTTCATAGGCTTGAATTCGATGTGATTTTTGTGTTTTGATGTTACTTTTGGTGTTTCGAAGGCTCGACTAAGTTTGAATGATGTTATGGGATATGTTCATAGGTTTGGTTGAGGTCCCGGAGGCCTCGGGATTGATTTTGGGTGGTTAACGGACAATTTCGGGCCTTAGAGAATTGCTGTATTGCTGGTGTTTCTGCAGAAGAATTTTACTCTATGCGTTCGCGGAGGGGGTCTCGCATTCGCAAAGGGGAAATTGGGGAGCTAAGTAATTTCTTCTGTGCGTTCGCGGTTAAGGGGTGCGAACGCATAGGCTTGAGAAGGTTATTCATCGCGAACGCGGGTAAGGAGGTGCGTTCACGTAGGGTTAGAGCCATCTGAGGGACCCTAGATCATTTGGTCTATGCGTTCGCGGCCCTGGGGTGCGTTCGCAAAGGTCTAGGGGTGCTAAGCAGTGCGTTCGCGGGCATGTGATCGCGATCGCGAAGAGGAAAATTGGGTCCAGTTGGAAATGCTCTATGCGAACGCGGTCGTGCTTATGCGTTCGCGAAGGGTAAAAACCTGGGTAGTATAAATATAACCCATCCGCGACCTTTGCCCACTTTTCCACTATTTTTGAACGGGAATAGATCTTTTGGAGAGATTTTGAAGAGGGAAAACGATTGTTCTTCATTGAGTTAAGAATTTTGGACCCCATAACTCGATTATATGTGATTAAGGACTAAATTAACAGTGTTTAATTGAGGCAAATCAGTAGAAAAAGGTGAAATTAGGGCTTGAGATTATGAGACCTTTTAGGGATGATTTGAGGGGTCAAGCGGACTCTGATTTAAGAGTTCTTTATATGTAGGAACTCGTGGGATGATGAAGATCGTTTTGGTATAAAGTTTGTCGAGTTCCGAGATGCGGTCCCGGGGGTCGGGTTTTGGCTAATTTCGAGATTTGTGCTATAATTGATATTTTTCAATTGGAATTCATTCCCTTAGCAGAATTTGATGTGAAAAATCTGAACTTGATAGATTTGGAGCACTCGGGAGTTGATTCGAGAGGCAAGCGTGTTGCAAAATAGCTTTTCGGGCTAGTTTGAGGTAAGTAATGTCTTTAAATCCTGTCCTGAGGGTATGAAAATCCGGACTTTACATCCTTTCACGGATTTGGAGTGACGCACACACTGGTTGACGACTGTGGGGCGTGCACAATTTGGAAATTTGGATATATGTTCCTTTTTAGGAAACTATTGAGTTGCGAAACTGCTTTTAAAGCCTATGTTCTATAGTATTACTATGATTTGATATATTTGGGATGTAAGCCATGTTTGGGGCCTAGTGCTGATCTGTTTTAACCCCTTGGGGGCTATTTTCCTGATATTCCTCACATATATATTATGATTTTACACTTAGTCTTTTCTTGTAAATTGTTGACACTCAGAGTTGTTGATATGATTATTTTCTTAAATGAAATATTGTTTTGGGTCGAGAACCCTGTTATTTATGGCCCGAGTGGCATGTTGAGAGTGATTGACTGAGTGAGGCCGAGGGCCAACATTGTGAGGATATTTATGATATGAGAGGGGCCGAGTGGCAGAGTGATTGATGCCATGATTGGCTTGTTATAGCGCTTGGGCTGTAGGAGCCCCTCCGGAGTCTGTACACCCCTAGTGAGCGTAGGTACCTACTGAGTGCGAGTGATGAGTGATTGGAGGTATGAGTTACTGTGAGGTGCTGAGTGACTGTTACTGAGTGATAGTGAAGTGCTGAGGGAATATTTATGAGTGATGATTATGGCTCGAGGGGCAGTTTCATGATGCTATTTTACTGAGTTTTGATTATGATTTGTTTCATCTTTTAAACTGATATTTTTGGGAGTTTTACTGAGAAATATTGGAAAATATACTTATTTCAAAGGATTTTTACGGAAACTGGTTTTCGAACTTATGTATACTTTATTGAGACTTGATATTTTACGGTTTTGTGGATTGGTGTATTTGTTGCTGTGTGTTTCTTATTCTTCAGACTGTGATTTATTTTCATTACTACTGAGTTGACGTACTCATCATTACTCCTTGCACCTCTGTGTGCAGATCCAGGTACTTGTTCAGAGCAGTAGCCATCCGAGTTCGTTATCGCCAGCTTTTGGGATTTCGAGGTAGCTGTCAGCGTCTGCAGCTTCTCCATTTCCCTTCCTTTACTAGTATTAGTATTTATTTTCCGAGGCATTATTTATGATATTAGCAGTGCTAGTTTTATTCTTAGATGATTTGTTTTGGAGGATTTGTTTAGACTGTTGGATCTTATTATGTTTTATTAAAGACTTAGAAAAATTTTATACTCTGTTTGCTGGTTATTATTGATTTTTGAGAAATTATATTAAAACAAATATGTAGTTATGTGATGGTTGTCTAGCCTAGTTCAACGATATGAGCCATCACGACCTGTTAGTATTTGGGGTCGTGACAAGTTTGTATCAGAGCTCTAGGTTACATAGGACCCAACGGTCATGAGCATGTTTAGTAGAGTCTTGCGGATCGGTACAGAGACGTCTGTACTTATCTTCGAGAGGCTACAGAACTCTTAGGAATAATCTCATTTTCTTGAACTCTTTCGTGCCATTCTATTGGTTCTTGGAATCTAAACTACTGTTGTTTCATTCTCCCACAAATGGTGAGGACACGCGCTACTAATCAGGGTGACCAGACACCAGCCAGACCCACAAGGGGTCGAGGCCGTCGTGGAGTTAGGGGACCAGCCCGTGCAGCAGCCAGGACAGTACCAGTGGATCCCCTGACTCTTCAAGATCAGGTTCCCACTGAGGGTGCTCCAGCGGGACAAGCTCAGGCACCGACAGTGCCTATTTTCATTCCGGGTCTTCAGGGGACCCTGGCTCAGATCTTGATAGTGTGTACCAGTTTGGCTCAGGCAGTTGCTATGTCTACTATTTCCACATCTTAGGCCGGGGGAGGCACTCAAACTCCAGCTGCCCGGACACCTGAGCAGGTTGTACTGGGTATTCAGGCATCGGGGGCAGTCCCAGCTCAACCGGTTTCCCCAGTTCCGGACTATGTAGTCCCAGCTACGCCCGAGGATGAGCAGCGCAGGCTGGAGAGGTTCAATAGACTTTAGTCAACTACTTTCAGCGACACAGATGGTGAGGATGCCCAAGGTTTTCTGGATAAATGTTAGAGGATTCTGCGTACTGCTGGGATTTTGGAGACCAGTGGGGTCTCATTTGCTACATTTCAGTTTGCTGGTGCTAGTTTCACTTGGTGGGAGGCATTTGAGAGGCATAGGCCGGTTGGTTCAGCACCCCTCACCTGGCAGCAGTTCTCCACGATCATTTTGGAGAAGTATGTTCCTCAGTCCCACAGAGAGGAGCAACGCAGGCAGTTTGAGCAGTTGCGTCAAGGAGAGCTATCAGTTACTCAGCAAGATGCGGTTTTCCGAGTTGACTAGACATGCTTCTGAGTTAGTCCCTACTGATAGGGAGAGGATCAGGAGGTTTGTAGATGGTCTCACGTATCAGCTTCGGATTTTGATGACCAGGGAGAGAGTGTCTGGAGCTACATTCGAGCAGGTTGTTGACATTGCTCAGGATATTGAGTCGGTTCGCAGGCAGGAGCGTGAGGAGAGGGAGGCTAAGAGGCCTCATGGATCAGGTAGCTTCAGTGGTGCCCCTTACAGAGGGTAGTTTCAGCACAACAAAGGTCGTCCATTTAGATCTCCTCAGCCAGTTCGCCTAGCTTACAATGGTGCATCTTCGGGGCAGGGTCCTCGCAGTTCTCATCAGGGACGTTAATCTTTTAGTGCTCTTCCAGCCCAGAGTTCCTCCAGAGCATCGTCATATCAGGTTCTTGTATGCATGGTTCGTCGGGTGGTTATCATGGTGGTAGGGGTTCTCTTCAGTCTCTATCTCCAGCTCCAGGAAGTTGTTTTGAGTGTGGACAGTTTGGACATGGGTGGAGACAGTGTCCTCGTCGTGCTAGTAGTTCATCTCAGCAGAGGGTTCACCCCTCGACTTCATCCCCAGTCACTTCACCACCTACCCAGGCAACTAGAGGCCTCCCTAGAGGGAGGGGGTCGAGCAGGTGGAGGTCAGCCACGTATTTATGCACTCCCAGCTAGGATTGATGCTATGGCCTCCGATGCGGTGATTACATGTACTATCTCAGTTTGTCACAGTGATGCTTTGGCTTTATTTGACCCTGGTTCCACATACTCTTATGTTTCGTCGTATTTTCTCACTTTCTGAATATGCCCGTGAGTCCTTAGTTACGTCTGTTCATGTTTCGACTCAGGTGGGCGATACTATTATTGTGGACCGTGTGTACCGGTCGTGTGTTATATCTATTGTGGGTCTGGAGACCCGAGTAGACTTGTTGTTACTCAATATGGTTGATTTTGATGTGATACTGGGCATGGATTGGTTATCCCCATGTCATGCTATTCTTGATTTTCACGCTAAGACCGTGACCCTAGCTATGCCCGGAGTTCCGAGAGTTGAGTGGAAAAGGTCTATAGAGCATGTGCCTAGTTAAGTGATTTCTTATTTGAAGGCTCAGCGTAAGGTTGAGTAAGGGTGTGAGTCTTATCTTGATTTTGTGAGGGATGTTAGTAGTGAGACTCCTTCTGTTGATTTTATTCATGTGGTCCGTGATTTTTTGGACGTATTTCCTGCAGACCTGCCAGGCATGCCACCTGACAGGGATGTTGATTTTGGTATTGATTTGGTGCCAGCACCTAGCCAATCTCTACTCCACCTTATCGTATGGAACCAACAGAGGTGAAAGAATTGAAAGAGTAGCTTCAGGAACTCCTAGATAAAGAGGTTCATTCAGCGTAGTGTGATACCTTGGGGCGCACCAGTGTTGTTTGTGAAAAAGAAGGATGGCTCCATGCGCATGTGTATTGATTATAGGCAGCTGAACAAGGTTACGGTGAAGAACCGGTATCCTTTTCCCCGTATTGATGACTTGTTTGACCAGCTTCAGGGAGCTAGAGTGTTCTCTAAGATTGATTTGAGATCCGGATATCATCAGCTGAAGATTCGGGATTCTGACATTTCGAAGACTGCGTTCAGGACATATATGGTCATTATGAGTTTCAGGTTATGTCATTTGGGTTGACCAATGCCCCAGCCACGTTCATGCAATTGATGAACAGTGTGTTTTAGCCTTACCTTGATTCTTTCGTCATTGTGTTCATTGATGACATCCTAGTTTATTCTCGTAGCCAGGAGGAGCATGCTCAACATTTGAGGGTTGTGTTGCAGAGGTTGAGGGAGGAGAAACTTTATGCAAAATTCTCCAAGTGTGAGTTTTGGCTTGATTTAGTAGATTTCTTGGGGCACGTGGTGTCTAGTGAGAGTATTCAGGTTGATCCAAAGAAGATTGAGGCGGTGCAAAGTTGGCCCAGACCGTCCTCAGCTACAGAGATTAGGAGCTTCCTTGGTTTGGCGGGATATTACCGTCGCTTTGTGGAAGGGTTCTCTTCGATTGCTTTGCCCTTCACCAGATTGACCCAGAAGGGTGCTCCATTCAGATGGTCTGATGAGTGTGAGGAGAGCTTTCAGAAGCTCAAGTCAGCATTGACCACAGATCCGGTATTGGTTTTTCCTACTGGTTCGGGTTCTTATATAGTGTACTATGATGCTTCTAGAGTTGGCTTGGGAGCGGTATTGATGCAAGACGATATGGTGATTGCCTACGCGTCTAGACAGTTGATGGTGCACGAGAAGAATTATCCAGTGCACGATCTTGAGTTAGCTGCCATTGTTCATGCCTTGAAGATTTGGCAGCATTATTTGTATGGAGTGCTGTGTGAGATTTTCACTGATCATCGTAGCTTGCAGTACCCGCTGAGGCAGAAGGACTTGAATTTGCGTCAGAGAAGGTGGTTAGAGCTTCTCAAGGATTATGACCTCACTATTTTGTATCATCGGGGGAAGGCCAATGTAGTGGCCGATGCTTTGAGTCGCAGGGCCGAGAGTTTGGGGAGTCTAGCTTATCTTTCAGCAGCAGAGCGACCTTTAGCGCTTGATGTTCAGGATTTAGCGGCTTAGTTGGTTAGATTAGATTTGTCAGAGCGTCCACGGGTATTAGCTAGCATGGCTTCCCGGTCTTCTCTTTATGATCAGATTAGAGCACGCTAGTATGATGACCGACACTTGTTAGATCTTTAGGACAGTGTCCGTCGAGGTGATGCCAAGGATGTGACTATTGGTGATGACAGAGTTATGAGGATGCATGGCCGTATTTGCGTTCCCAATGTGTATGGGCTTTGAGAGTTGATATTAGTAGAGGCCCACAACTCGTGGTATTCCATCCATCCGGGTGCCGCGAAGATGTATCAGGATCTGAGACAGCAGTATTGGTGGAGACGGATGAAGAGAGATATTTTTGAGTATGTAGCACGGTGTCTCAACTGCTAGCATGTTAAGTATGAGCACCATAGACCATGTGGATTACTTCAGAGGTTAGATATTCCGGAGTGGAAGTGGGAACATATCACTATGGACTTTGTAGTTGGGCTTCCACGGACTTCGAAGGGTTGTGATGCTATTTGGGTCATTGTGGATCGGCTGACCAAGTCCGCGCACTTCATTCCCATCAGTACTACTTATACTTCGGAGCGGTTAGCTGGTATCTACATCAGGGAGATCGTCTGATTGCATGGGGTTCCAGTTTCTATCATTTATGACAGAGGTACTCAGTTCACATCTCAGTTTTGGAGGGCCGTACAGAGAGGTATGGGTACTCAGGTTGAGTTGAGCACATCATTTCATCCTCATACCGACGGGCAGTCGGAACGGACTATTCAAATTTTGGAGGACATGTTGCGTGCCTGTGTGATTGATTTTGGTGGTTCATGGGATCAGTTTCTGCCACTTGCGGAGTTTGCATATAATAATAGCTACCAGTCCAGTATTCAGATGGCCCCGTATGAGGCTTTATATGGTAGGAGATGTAGATCTCCGGTTGGTTGGTTCGAGCTCGGTGAGGCTAGACTATTGGACATTTATTTGATTCAGGATGCGTTGGAGAAGGTGAAGTTGATTTAGGAGCGGCTTCGCATGGCGCAATCTAGGCAGAAGAGTTATGCGGACCGGAAGGTCCGGGATGTGTCTTTTATGGAAGGTGATAAGGTACTGCTGAAGGTATCACCCATGAATGGTGTTATGAGGTTCGGAAAGAGGGGAAAGCTTTTTCCTCGGTTTATTGGTCCTTTTGAGGTGCTTCAGAAGATTGGAGAGGTGGCTTATAGACTTGCCTTGCCACCCAGCCTATCGAGTGTTCATCCGGTATTTCATGTGTCGATGCTCCGAAAGTATGTTGGTGACCCATCTCATGTTTTGGACTTCAGCACAGTTCAGCTCGAGGGTGATATGTCATATGAGGTAGAGCTAGTAGCAATTTTGGATCGTCAGGTCAGAAAGTTGAGGTCCAAGGATATAGCTTTAGTGAAGGTACGATGGAGAGGTCAGCAAGTGGAAGAGGCTACTTGGGAGACTGAGCGGGAGATGTAGAGCAGATATCCTCACCTGTTTGAGACTCTAGGTATGTTTCTAGACCCGTTCGAGGACGAACGTTTGTTTAAGAGGGGGAGAATATGACGACACGGTCGATCGTTACGTAGAATCTGCATTATATTTAATGTTATTGCCTTGTCATAGGTTGGTTATACTGTTTATGATGTGTTAGAGTCGGCTGGCTTGGGTTCAGAATGGTTATAGTGAGAATTGAGTCATTTAGTCTCTAAAAATAGCCTTATAGTTGGAAAAGTCATCTGAGAGTTGACCTATTGGTAAACGACCTCGGAATGCAGATTTTATGGTTCAGATAGCTTCTTTAGGTGATTTGGGACTTAGGAGTGTGTTCAGAATATTTTTGTGATGTCCGGTGTAGAGTTAGGCTTGAATTGGTGAAAGTTAGTTTTTGGTGATTTCCGGTCGGCAGTGGAAAATAGGCTATCAGGGTCGGAATGGAATTCCAAAAGTTGGAACAGGTTCGTAATGTCATTTTGGATATGTCTGCGAAATTTTAAATCAATCGGATGTGTCTTGGATAGTTTCGGCATCGTTGGTGGAATTTAGAAATTTCAAAGTTCATAGGCTTGAATTCGATGTGATTTTGGTGTTTTGATGTTGTTTTTGGTGTTTCGAAGGCTCGACTAAGTTTGAATGATGTTACGGGATATGTTGGTAGGTTTGGTTGAGGTCCCCGGGGCCTCGAGATTGATTTCGGGTGGTTCACGGACAATTTCAAGCCTTAGATAATTGATGTTTTGCTGGTGTTAATGCAGAAGAATTTTACCCTATGCATTCGCAGAGGGGGTCTCGCGTCCGCATAGGGGAAATTGGGGAGCTGAGTAATTTTTGTTGTGCGTTTGCAGTTAAGGGGTGCGAACGCGTAGGCTTGAGCGGGTTGTTCATCGCGAACGCGGGTAAGGAGGTGCGTTCGCGTAGGGTTAGAGCCATGTGAGGGACCCTAGGTCATTTGGTCTATGCGTTCGCAACCGTGGGGTGCGTTCGCGAAGGTCTAGGGGTGTTGGGCAGTGCGTTCGTGGGCATGTGATCACGATCGCGAAGAGGAAAATTGGGGCCAGTTGGAAATGCTCTATGCGAACGCGGTCGTGCTTATGCGTTCGCGAAGGGTAAAAACTTGGGCAGTATAAATATAACCCATCCGCGACCATTGCCCACTTTTCCACCATTTTTGAACGAGAATAGAGCTTTTGGAGCGATTTTGAAGAGGGAAAACGACTGTTCTTCATTGAGGTTAGGATTTTGGACCCCATAACTCAATTATATGTGATTAAGGACTAAATTAACAGTGTTTAATTTGGGAAAATCAGTAGAAAAAGATGAAATTAGGGCTTGAGATTATGAGACCTTTTAGGGATGATTTGAGGGGTCAAACGGACTCCGACTTCAGAGTTATTTATATGTACGGACTCGTGGGATGATGAAGATCGTTTTGGTATAAAGTTTGTCGAGTTCCGAGATGCGGGCCCGGGGGTCGGGTTTTGGCTAATTTCGGGATTTGTGCTATAATTGATATTTTTCAATTGGATTTCATTCCCTTAGCATAATTTGATGTGAAAAATCTGAACTTGATAGATTTGGATCACTCGGGAATTGATTCGAGAGGCAAGCGTGTTGCAGAATAGCCTTTCGGGCCAGTTTGAGGTAAGTAATGTCTTTAAATCCTATTTTGAGGGTATGAAACTCCGGACTTTACATCCTTTCACGGATTTGGAGTGACGCACACACTGGATGATGAGTGTGGGGCGTGCACGATTTGGAAATTTGGAAATATGTTCCTTTTTAGGCAACTATTGCGTTGCGCAACTGCTTTTAAAGCATATGTTCTATAGTATTACTATGATTTGATATATTTGGGTTGTAAGCCATGTTTGGGGCCTAGTGTCGATCTGTTTTAACCCCTTGGGGGCTATTTTCCTGATATTCCTCACGTATATGTTATGATTTTACACTCAGTCTTTTCTTGTAAATTGTTGACACTCAGAGTTGTTGATATGATTATTTTCTGAAATGATATTTTATTGAGTTTTGGTTATGATTCGTTTCATCTTTCAAATTGATATTTTTGGGAGTTTTACTGAGAAATATTGGAAAATATACTTGTTTCAAAGGATTTTTATGGAAACTGGTTTTCGAACTTATGTATACTTTATTGAGACTTGATATTTTACGATTTTATGGATTGGTGTATTTGTTGCTGTGTGTTTCTTATTCTTCAGACTGTGATTTATTTTCATTACTAATGAGTTGACGTACACATCATTACTCCCTGCACCTCTGTGTGCACATCCAGGTACTGATTCGGAGCAGTAGCCATCCGAGTTCGTTATCGTCAGCTTTTGGGATTTCGAAGTAGCTGTTCAGCATCCACAGCTTCTCCATTTCCCTTCCTTTATTAGTATTAATATTTATTTTCCGAGGCATTATATATGACATTAGTAGTGTTAGTTTTATTCTTTGATGCTCGTGATCGGTTGACTCCAGTCTTGGGGGATTTGTTTAGACTGTTGGATCTTATTATGTTTTGTTAAAGACTTAGAAACTTTTTATACTCTGTTTGCTGGTTATTATTGATTTTTGAGAAATTGTATTAAAACAAATGTGTAGTTATGTGATGGTTGGCTACTCTAGTTCCACGAGAGGGCCCATCACGACCTGTTAGGATTTGGGGTCGTGACACAAATAAAGAAATTTCAAGACAAGCTTAATGGGCTTCAATTGACAATTAAAAAGTGTCTTATGATAGAAGAAGAGATCCAGCACAAGGAGGATCTTTGGGCCAAGTCTTACAACTATTTGGAGGCCCAAATTAAAGTCCAAGAGGATATCGAATGAGGCCCAAATAGGCCCCAAAAGGGAGGAATTTTTAGCAGCCCAAATAATCCCAAAAATAGTTTCTAGAATATATATTTACTAGTTGTTTTAATCTATGTTGACTTGCATTGGTCTATGTGTATGTTGACTACATTGGTCTTAGTGTGGGTAGTCTTCTATGCTTCTAGAGAATATAATTCTCATTTATTGAAGTCTTAACTAGCTCCTTCTTTACTACTATATAAAGGGGTGCTTGTCTTTCATTGTAAGGAGGAATATTGAAGATTAATATTATTATTATTAGTTCTTTTGAACCTTTGTGAATTTTACTTTGTGATTTATCTTGAAACCCTAGCTAGTTCATAGCTTAAGGTAGTAAGATAATTTTCTTTCTTGTGATATCTTTGGTTTCTTTTGATATTCTTCGAAGGCGACTAGTTTCTTTTACTAGTTGTTGTCATAAGTTATTCAAACTAGAAGTCAAGATCCGAATCTAGTCTTGATTAGATTATCTTTAGTGAAGGAAATTGGTTTCATAACCAACATGTTGTCATTAGGATCTTGTCAAAATCTAGATTAACATAATCTGGGGGTTCTTGGATCTTTCCTTGAATTTCCACATATCTTGTTTATTTTTCTTAGTTTCTCAATTCAATTGCATTTCTTTACTACTTTCGCATTTCTTCAACTTCTGTTCTTTAAGTTCTTGGATCTCCAACCTTTGTGTTATCAAGTGGTATCAGAGCGGTTGTATCAAGATTCCGTTCTTGATAAATCTTGGGGATTTCTGAACAAAAAAAAAGTAAAAAAATAAAATTTACTGTAGCAGTACTATAAAAAAAATGAAAAAACAAAATTCTCTCAAAGAAAAAAAAAGGGAGAAAAATACCGCTCTTCAAGAAATCAGATTTTTAATGTGTTTTTTTTTCAAAATCAAGAAAGGAAACAAGAAGAGGGGATCCTAGATCAAGAAAAAAAATTAATTTTCTTACTCCTTTGATCTTGTTCTAAAAATCCTTTCCTTTGTTCGAGTTTTGTTTCAACTAAATCCTACTCTTTCTAGGATTGGTTCTTCACTTTCTTTAGTGCCCCAAAATTCCTTATTTTACTACTAAGGACTTTGATACTAGTTGGGTTTAATTATAAATCTACAAGGTATTTTCCAAAGGTTAATTGAAGGGGAAAAGGCAAGAGTGTGCGAGAACAATTGAGGGAAAGAGCCAAGTTTGAGTGATAACATTTTGTTTTTGGTTTTTTTAAAGATGTCTCATACAGGTGCTAGTGATGATGAACAAAGGTCTCTTCAGGAAGCTGAAATCTGAGCAGGAAATGATTTCACTCTACAAGCTATGCATCAACAATTCGAGAGATTGAACCTGCAATTCCAAGAGATAAGAAATACTATTGCTGAACAAAATGAGACAATAGCTGCACTTAGGAGGGGTAATCAACCTGATGTACAACCTCGAAATAATCCTAGACCTCATAATAGAAGAAATGAACCCCATGCCCCCATTGTATATCAAGAAAAACCTATAGATGATGTTGTAGATGATCTTTATGCAAATCTAGATAGGGTGGGAAGAGATAGGAGGGGACAACGAGGTAGAGTAGAAGATGATAATATTAGTTGCATAAAAATGAAGATTTCATCTTTCAAGGGCACAAGAGACCCAGACTTGTACCTTGATTGAGCAGAAAGTTGAGGCCATCTTTGACTTTCACAACTACTCTGAAGGTAAGAAGGTTAAGCTTGTTGTTGTTGAATTTTTTGATTATGCTTCTATTTGGTGGAAAAGGGTTACAAGGGACAGACAACAAGATGGAGAACCACCCATTGCTACTTGGACCGAGATGAAGAGAGTCATGAGGAAGAGGTTTGTGCCTTCCCACTTTCAAAGAGACCTACAACTGCGTCTTCAGACCTTGAAGCAAGGAACCATGACTGTTGATGAATACTTTAAAGCTATGGATATGTCTATAATCCAAGCTAATTGTATGGAAGAAGAAGAGGCTACTATGGCTAGATTTCTTAATGGTTTAAATAGAGAAATAGTTGATGTAGTAGAGATACAACAATATGTAACTATAGATGAATTAGTATATTTGGCTGTAAAAATACAAAAGCAAAATAAAAAAAGACAGCAATCTAGCTCATGGAGAAGTCGTCCAAACACTAATTCCAAGAAGTCGTGGCCAAAACAAGAAGTGATTTCTTGACCTCAAGAAGACAAGGTGAAAGGTAAAGTTGATGAGAAAGAGGGAGGTAAAGCTTTCAATTCTAGATCCTCTAAACCTTCTAGTTCCATTCAATGTCACAAATGTCATGGAAGAGGTCATATGATGCATGAATGTCCAAATAGAAGAAATATTCTTTTGAGAGAAGATGGAGGATATGAGAGTGAAAAAAGTGAGGAAGAAAAGAGTGTAAGTGAAGATGATGTAGAACTTCCTAATGACGGTTTGGTTGGGTTAGTTAGGAGGACTATAGATTGAGAATATGAGGGGAAAAAAGTGAGGAAGAGGAAGAAGAGGAAGGTGTGAGTGAAGATGATTTAGAGTTGCCTTTTAATGATGGTTTGGTTGGGGTAGTTAGGAGGATTATCACTATTAATTTAGGAATCAATAGTGAAGAACAAAGGGAGAATATATTTCATACTAGGTGTGGAATAAAGGGGAAAACTTGTTCTATGATTATTGATAGTAGTAGTTGTGGTAATGTGGTGAGTTCACACGTGGTAAACATGTTAGAGCTTGCATGCATGAAACACCCTAAGCCCTATAGACTCCAATGGTTGAATGATAGTGGTGAACTGAAAGTCAACAAACAATGCATGATTTCCTTCAATGTTGGTAGGTATGTGGATGATGTTCTTTGTGATGTGGTACCTATGCAAGCTTGTCACATCTTGTTAGGTCGTCCGTGGAAATATGATAGGAATGTTTTTTATGATGGAAGAAAGAATAGATATTCTCTTGAGCTTAATGGCAAGAAGTATACTCTTGCACCTTTAAGTCCTTCCCAAGTATTTGAGGATCAAAAGAGATTGAGGGAAGTAATGGGAAAACAAAAGGGAGGAAAAAAATGAGCTTGAGGGAAAAGAAAATAAAGAAGGCCAAGAGCTAGAAAAAAAAAGAAGAGATGGCCAAGAGAGAGATAGAGAGAGATAGAGAGGGCAGCAACTTGAGCAAAGTAGTAAAAGAGGTTTTGAGTGATAAAAAGGAAAGTTTTGGTGAGAGAAAAGAGGAAAAGGAAAAGAAAAAGGAGAGTTTGTACATAAAAGACAAAGAGTGTTTGAATGCAAGAAAAAAATGGTTGCCCATTATACTACTTACTTACAAAGAATATTTGCTTAATTCTGAGTTACTAACTTCTTCTTTGCCAAGTAGTGTTTCTTCTCTTTTGAAGGATTTTGATGATATCTTCCTTGAGGATATCCCTAAAGGTCTACCACCTTTGCGTGGCATTGAGAACCAAATTGACTTTGTGCCAGGAGCACAAATTCCAAATAAGCCTGCTTATAGAAGTAATCCAGAAGAGACAAAAAAGCTTCAAAGGCAAGTTGAGGAGTTACTTGAGAAAGGTTTTGTGAGAGAGAACATGAGCCCTTGATCTGTTCCCGTCCTATTGGTACCCAAAAAGGATGGAACTTGGAGGATGTGCGATGATTTTAGAGCAATCAACAAGATAACGGTAAAGTATCGCCATCCTATCTCTCGTCTTGATGACATGTTAGATCAATTGCATGGATCCAAAATATTTTCTAAAATTGATCTAAAAAGTGGTTACCATCAGATTCGAATGAATCCCAGAGATGAATGGAAAACTTCTTTTAAGACCAAATATGGGCTTTATGAGTGGTTAGTTATGCCTTTTGGATTGACTAATGCACCCAACACTTTCATGAGATTGATGAATCATGTTTTTAAGGATTTTCATGGGAAATTTGTGGTGGTTTATTTTGATGATATCTTGATTTATTCTAAAAATCTAGATGAGCATGTGTAACACTTAAAACAAGTTTTTGAAGTTCTTAGAAAGCAACACTTGTTTGCTAATCTTAAGAAGTGTACTTTTTGCGTGGATCGTGTGGTGTTCTTGGGTTTTGTAGTTAGTTCTAAGGGAGTTGAAGTTGATGAAGAGAAAATCAAGGCAATCAAAGAATGGCCTAAACCTAACAGTGTAACTGAAGTTAAGAGTTTTCATGGGCTTGCTAGTTTTTATAGGAGATTCGTTAGAGATTTTAGCACCATTGCTGCTCCTTTAACTGAAGTCATTAAGAAAGATAAGGTTTTTTCATGGGGAAAAGAACAAGATGATGCTTTTAACTTGTTGAAAGAAAAATTGTGTTCGACTCCTCTTTTGCAATTACCTAATTTGTCTAAGTCTTTTAAGGTTGAATGTGATGCCTCTGGAAAAGGAATATGTGCTGTTTTGATGCAAGACTCGAAGCCCATTGCATACTTTAGTGAAAAGCTGAGTGGAGCTACATTGAACTACTCAACTTATGACAAAGAGCTATATGCTTTGGTAAGGGCTTTAGATACATGGCAACCTTATGTGTGGCCAAGAGAGTTTGTGGTGAAGACTGATCATGAATCATTGAGATATTTGAAAAGCCAAGGTAAGCTTAATCGTCGCCAAGCAAAATGGGTTGAATTCATTGAAACATTCCCAAATGATTGCTTACAAGCAAGGAAAAGAGAATGTGGTTGCTGATGCACTTTCAAGAAGGTATGTCTTGGTTTCTTCTCTTACTTCTAAATTGATGGGGTTTGATCTAATCAAGGGACTTTATTCTAATGATTCTGATTTTGGCAAGGCTTTTGCATAATGTAAGTTGGGTCCTTATGAGAGATACAATCTTCAAGATGGGTTCCTTTTTAAGGGAAATAAATTGTGTATTCCTAATTGCTATTTGCGTGAATTGTTTGTTAGGGAAGCACATTGTGGTAGACTCATGGGACACTTTGGAGTGCCCAAAACTTTGGATATACTTGCTGAACATTTTTTTTGGCCAGGCATGCGAAAGGATGTCGAAAAAGTGTGCTTTCAATGTATTAAATGTAAACAAGCCATATCAGAAGTGTAACCACATGGTTTTTATGCTCATTTACCTGTCCCTACTTCTCCTTAGATTGATATTTCTATGGATTTTGTGTTAGGACTTCCTAGAACTAAGTATGGTAAGGATAGCATATTTGTGGTGGTAGATAGATTTTAAAAAATGGCTCGTTTTATTCCATGCTTGAAGACTAATGATGCATTACATGTGGCTGATTTATTTGTGAAGGAAGTGGTTAAATTACATGTCATACCTAAAACTATCATTAGTGATAGGGATGCTAAATTTTTAAGTCACTTTTGGAGAGTTCTATGGGCAAAGTTGGGAACTGAATTGCTGTTTTCTACATCTTGTCACCCACAAACTGATGGAAAAACTGAAGTAGTTAATAGAAACTTAGGGAATATGTTAAGAGTTATTTTAAAAGGAAAATTAGCTTCTTGGGAAGAACATTTGCCCATGGTAGAGTTAGCCTAAAACAGAACTATCCACTCTTCTACTGGTAAGTCTCCTTTTGAAGTTGTTTATGGATTTAATCCTCTCACTCCCCTTGATTTGTTGCCTTTGACTTCTAATGACATTGTTAATATTGATGGTAGGAATAAGGCTGAAATGATGAAGAAGATTCATGAACTAGCAAGGCTTGCAATTGAACGAAATAATGAACAAACTACCTTACGAAGAAATAAGGGGCGAAAATATGTTATTTTTAAGCCTGAAGATTTAGTTTGGGTACATTTTAGGAAGGAAAGATTTCCTGCCAAACGAAGATCCAAATTATATCCAAGAGGAGATGGACCATTTCAAGTCCTTGAAAGTATTGGAGACAATGCTTATAAACTTGACCTTCCTAGTGAATATCAAGTTAGTGCTACCTTCAATGTTTTTGATCTTTCCTTGTTTGATGCATGCTCAAATTCGAGGACGAATTCTCTTCAAGAAGAAGGGAATGATAGCAACCATGGCAGATCAACATCATTAAAGGAGAAGGATGAAGCTATGGAAGCTCCAAGAAGGCCCATGACATGGTCTCAAACAAAGAAATTTCAAGACAAGCTTAATGGGCTTCAATTGACAATTAAAAAGTGTCTAATGATAGAAGAAGAGCTCCAGCACAAAGAGGATCTTTGGGACAATTCTTACAACTATTTGGAGGACCAAGTTAAAGTCCAAGAGGAGATGGAATGAGGCTCAAATATGTCCCAAAAGGGAGGAATTTTCAGCAGCCCAAATAAGCCCAAAAATAGTTTCTAGAATATATATTTACTAGTTGTTTTAATCTATGTTGACTTGCATTGGTATATGTGTATGTTGACTATATTGGTCTTAGTGTGGGTAGTCTTCTATGCTTATAGGGAATGTAATTCTCATTTATTGAAGTCTTAACTAGCTCCTTCTTTACTACTATATAAAGGGGTGCTTGTCTTTTATTGTAAGGAGGAATATTGAAGATTAATATTATTATTGTGAGTTCTTTTGAACCTTTGTGAATTTTACTTTGAGATTTATCTTGAAACCTTATCTAGTTAATAGCTTAAGGTAGTAAGATAATTTTCTTTCTTGTGATATCTTTGGTTTCTTTTGATATTCTTCGAAGGCGACTAGTTTCACTTACTAGTTGTTGTCGTAAGTTATTCTAACTAGAAGTCAAGATCCGAATCTAGTTCTTGATTAGCTTATCTCTAGTGAAGGAAATTGGTTCCATAACTAACTTGTTGTCATTAGGATCTTGTCAAAATCTAGATTAACATAATCTGGGGGTTCTTGGATCTTTCCATGAATTTCCACATATCTTGTTTATTTTTCTTAGTTTCTCAATTCAATTGCATTTCTTTACTGCTTACGCATTTCTTCAACTTCTTTTCTTTAAGTTCTTGGATCTCCCAACCTTTGTGTTATCAATGGAGTAAGGGGAGCTAAAATCAAAAGAATGTCTTGTTGAATATTTCAAGAAAAAACTACTAGACAAAAATGTTTGCAGGGAAATAAGAAGAGAGTTAATCAATCATTGTCAATAAGATGTGATACATGGATGACAACGGTAGGAAAAAATGGAAATGATGACAGTATTACAAAGTCTATAGTAGAGGGAAGGAAAAGATGAGAGGTGACGGGCCTTGAGACAACAAAAGAGTATAGGCCATAAAGTCATATCCTCAATTCAAGAAATAAGCTCGTGACTCCAACGCGACTAACAGAAGGAAAAGTTAGATCCCAGAGTAATAGAAATCAGTATGGATTGGTGAATAAGATAAACTAAACATGAATTAGGGACTGACTGGTTTGATAATGGTCGACATCATGAGAATTTTATATTGCGTCTCGACGATAATATAGTTGACAACAGAAGAAGATTCATGAGAAATTCAGAGAATGGTCATTCAGGAAGACGCTTTCCTAAAGCAAGAAATGTGAGCAAAGTTAAGCTTAAGGGACTCTGTGTGCCAGTTACACTAGGTTCCACCCTCGTGAGTATGGAATTTTGTTATCCTTGGTACAAAAGGATTACCGCAAGGTGGGTAAGGGTCATCAATGATAGGCAAGGACGCCAAAGATGAAGAGGTAAAACATCTATAGGTGGATCATCGCAGCGCTAAATCTTAGTACTCTCCTAAAGGGGGGAATATGGAGTGATGTGGAATTAAGACAGAATTAAGTGATTCTAGTAATTATGGAATGGTGAAGGAAGAATGCGAAATGAAAAAAAAGAAGATAAGATTGCACTTACTAAAATCCTACTGATATGCTACGATTCTGGAACATTATGCAAACACGAAGTCAGTGAGAGGAAGTAAGGATTCCTGCCCGAGATGTTATTGAGACATAAGGAGCTAGTGCGAGAGGTAAGTTAAGACAAAGAAATAACCCAAGAGAGTTTACGCAGAATATAAATATGAGAATGGGTCAACGAGTAGTTAGTAGTTAATTCAGGAAGATCCTAGTTATGGCTAGACAAGAGGATACAGACAAATCAATTGATCGTTGAAGATAAATAGAATGAACCCTAACATGGGGAATTCAGTCTCGCAGATATGACATTATAACCTTGAGAAATATTCAGATATGAGTTGGGTAGTTAAAGATACCGTATGAGTGCTATGGAAGGAAAATATAGTGCCATTGGGAAGACAGTCAAAATATCAGTTCAGAAGCAATCGTACAAGCACAAGGGCATGGAGGTAAGTAACTACGAATAATTATAGGCGAGGAAGGACATCAAATATTCCGTCGAGTATACGATGTAATAAGCTTACAGCCTTACAAGAGTCAGATAGTCCTCCCTAAGTACTACAATGAAAGACTAGTTGAGGAAATAAGAAAGAAGGCTTCAACCTAAACATGGTAACTTGAAGGAGAAATGGTCATGTAAAAATAGTCTCCCTGCAAAATTGTATGCACTCCAAAAGAAAGTGGCACCTACCGTGGCTAATGAACAGGGAGTAAAAATCGAAAATAATATTAGAGACCATATGAGTTGCACAAAAATTCCGGCATGCGTGGGAACTAAGATAAGCTAAGTATGCACGCAACAAGGGGGCAAAAAGACAAGGAAAAGCAATTGCTTACGTTTGAAGAAAGCTGAGATGGAACGAAAGGAATTATTCGATTAATGATCAGCCGTAGAAGACTCTGGTATAAGTTAAAAGAAGGAATTGGGTCCAGGTCATAGACAAAGGATTGAATCATTAGAAAATTGTATCATGAATTTCTATAACGTCCATGAGAGGATAAAGTAATAACTAAATGCCATGAGCCGCAGATTGGAAGATAGCTTAAGCCTACACAAAGGTTGATCAGAAGGAAGAGGAAACTAAAGAGTTACATCAACCAAGTAAATAAGGAGTCTGATTATTGGCCCCAGACAATTATAGAAATCGTGATCGAGAACATCGCAGGATCATCCTTAATATCAGAGGCACAAGAGAGATAGTACAACAAAACCACCATATTCCATAACAGCCCTACAATAGAGAAAGTGAGAAGAGTACCAGCCTCATAAAAAAAGTTAGTATGGAGCTACCACCAGATTGTGTATGCACTAGAGGTGCAAGTATTGTAAGAGAGCTTCAAATTGTGGATGTGAATTATAACTATGTGGAAGGGTGATCGTGAAAAAGATAGTAGATGTGATGCGGGATTTTAAGTAAAGTAAGGTAAAGGTGAATAACGTACGAGAGATACTCAAGTGCAGAAGATCGTGAATAATCCGTACTTCGGATAAAAGGCTAGAAGCGTTGGGATTCAGTATCTATGGTTGATAGCAGCGTCATTAGTGGCATATCTTCCAACCTATGGTTTCTAGGTACCAAGAGATCTAGTTGAGAGAGTAAAGCAGAATTATAGACGATGTGATGTCTCGCTTGATATTCCAGAATAACACAAGGAAATCTATGGTGCAAGAAAGTTGAAGTAAGGTTGCGATTAATATAAATAGATATGTGTAAGTCGCAAGATAAAGTATGGTAGAGCGACAAGGTTTTAGAAAGACATGAGTAAGGATAAGGAAAGTCAAGTGAGAAGGTAACAAGAATGGATAAGTTATCGGGATTAAGCCCATGAAAACAAGAGAGCTAATAGTTTATCTAAGTTATAGAAAGTTTAGTATAGCAAAATGAACTCAAAGGAATCTAAGATTAATAGCATCTAGAAGGAATGTAATGATGCCCTGATAGTATAATGAGGGTGTGATTGTGATAGATAAGAGATGATGTTTGGCCTTTCGGTTGAGTAATGATTTGAAGGAAACAAAAGGGGGATTTCAAGAATTGTACATGATTAAAATACCCACGTGAGAGAATCACATTGAAATGCTATGAAATATGGTTATGGAAATATAGTATCTCCCCTAGGTGGATCAGTCTAATTACTCCAGATGTCCCCGACGAGACGTGAGCCCTAACGACAGTGTAACATAAAAGGTCAAGTTATCAACGGTAAAATATGACTCAACATTAAGGTAAATCAACGATAGATAAATAAGGTTGCAACGTATGAGAGCAGATAAGGATGTCATTCTTAAGATGAATAGTAATGAGGAAGCATTAAAGGACTTATACATATCGGATAAGCACGAGAGTAACCTGGAGTTTGGTAGCAGACCTCAGTAATGATAAATCAAAGTGTCACGCCCCAAAATCGAGGAGCGCGACCGTCTCTCAACCGAGTAAACTCGACTGAGCAAGCATGTTAGGTTTCATTCTACCCAAACTAATTTATAAATAAATAGGAGATAAATTCTATCAATCATACTATATAAATATTTCATTAACTTCCATTTTTGTTTTCATTAGCAGTTTCAACCATAATATCATGAATATTACAATCATTGTAGATATGTTGAAAAACATATTTTCCCAATACCAATATTTCTACTTTAATTCAAATACCCGACACCACCCACAACCTGTCTACGGAGCCTCTAAATACAACAGGTGGAAAATATGGAAATGCCGGCAACAAGGCTCCGGCTAATACCTCAAAATACAGTAATTAACACTAATACAAGAGTGGAACAACATGCACAATACTTCACCCCGGGAAGAATGGGGTTCACCCAGATTGTTGTTGCAAGAGAGAGGAAACGCCGCTAGCTACGATCAGCCTGCCTGCTAAGGAACCACCTACATCTATAAAAAGATGTAGCGCCCCCGGAAAAAGGGACGTTAGTACCATTGAATAGTACTAGTATGTATGAACAAACTCTACTCTAGATAGAATAAACAACGATCATGTAGTAATGCAATTAGAGACATCAAATAACAATTCACAGAAATAAGGGAAACACAACAAGAGTCACCATGATTTCTTATTCCATTTTCCCTTCTTTTGGATAGTAGTTCTTTTAAGCAAAGTGCCACAATTTTAATATACCACTGTGTCATTTTCTCACTCTAGAACATAACCACATCAATTTGATTATCTGGTTCACATCTCTTTCCATCACTTATTATATGGTTCTTGGCACTTGGGCATGTTTAACCATTCATGTTACATTCCGCTCTTTAACTGTTTCATATACTCGTCGTTCATATCAACTAGAACCAACACATGTAAGGATTCGTACACATAATAAAAGAAAGAGCATGATAGCCACAATTCATACTTTCAAATAGAATAGTGACATGGTAGTAACATAGAGCAATATGGAAGCAAGTGTTTTCCCAACTTATCACATAGAACCCAACAACGTTTTTTTAGAGAATCAAACAAGGGACTCATACCCGGAATTTGAATACCAACGGGTTCATTCTATGAAGATTAGAGTTAGCCATACATACCTCGACTTGGTCTTATCCCTAATTCCTATGACAATTTCCGGAATCCTTTAGCTCTTTCAATCTATTTGACAACAAAGCACAATCAAATTGTAATTAGGAATTGGATCATAGTCCTAGCTTGTTTGAGCATTACACCTAGAATTAGGAGTAGTCTAAGGTCCCATCCCCCATTACTTTCTATCATTGATTTTATTTTCCCACACATAGTCTAGAACCTCATGCATGCAAGATCCCTTCCCTTATCTCCATGGACTACCTTACTAATGGCCCTTTGTAGCTAGTCATGGAATTTTAAAAGATGGTGTGGTAGAGACTTACCTCTTAGAGTGAAGAAATTGGTGTCCTATTTGATTAGTTCCAAGCTTTGAGTGGTGAAGGAGGATCAATTTTATGGAATTGGGACCTTCTCTCTACAACCCTCTCTTTTCTCACTCTAAATTATCAGAAAATAAGCTTAAAATAATGAGAAATGGGTTTAATATGGGTCTGGGGTCGGGTTTAAAGATTAGAAAATGGATAGTCCAAGATTTCGGACCGAGCCACAGACCTGCGTCGCCTGGATAACGCCTGGTCTGGCCTGGCTTTAGCCTGGCCTTATCTGCCTAAAGCTTGGTCTAGTTGCAATGAAAATTTTCAACTCCTTAGCGCATCGATCAATCCCGAAACTCCGGAAGTACAATGTAATACCTACCTTGACACCACAAAGCCTTAAATTGCATAGTGATGTTTTCCGGGGCCTTACATTAAGCCTCTCCTTGGACCCCACATTACTTATTATATGACTTATACACTTATTTACCATATCCGATTCTTTTATATCATATTTATAGCACATAAAGTATTATAATTAGCCTACCTGGCACCTCAAAATCCTAAATTACTTAGCAAAATTTTCCGGGGCCTTACATTCTCCCTCCCTTAGGGTCATTCGTCCTCGAATGAGAGGCAGAGCCCTCCCCAAACACCTAACATAACATATCTCTTATCTAACCTACCTCAATTCCCTAAATTCGACTAGTTCCCAAAAAATTTCAGAAATTTTGGCAGCATCTCCTTTGTAACTAGGTTTATCCACTTGCCAGAGAACTACCAAAACCATCCTAACAACTCATCCACAACTCGACAAAGCACCAAAATGTATATAACCATAACACTAATCTCAGCATTACAAGCACTACATTATCATAATGATACCTGAACATGGACTGCACACTTTTAAATTATAACACCTATGAGGTACCTTTCAAATAAAAACTAATTGTTATACAATCAAGTGAAAATATTTTCTTTCCAAAACACTTTCGGCCTTCAAGGTAGCCTCCTCGACTTACAGGCTTTGCCATAACACATTCACGTAAACAACCCCAATCCCCAAACTTATCTAACAAGGATGACAGCTATATACTTCACATGAGCTAACTATCCATTAACTTCACCTTCAATAATTTCCACCGGGATGATCACAAAGGATCTCCAACTACCCTCTTAGACACAAAATACATGAGGAACAGCTATGGGGAAACATCATACTCCTAGTGCATCCTAATGGGAAATGCACTTATGTACCCTTCATTATCAATTCACATAACATCTTCAGGGGAAAATATTAAGAATAACATGTTCCCCCTCTAAAATTCTAAGTCTCTCCGCGAACACCCATACTAAACCTGTGATGACCTTCAACGATTACTCTAAGATGTGCTATCATAAATTGACCATAAAAATTACCTATCGAATATATGTGATCACAGGGTGATGCTTCCTCTTTGACACGTTCGAACCTTCAATACCAAATAAATCTAATACAATAAGGAACATCGGAGTTCAAGATTGGGCTGGAATTGTTGAGAAATCCATTAATGTGCTGGCAGAGTATTTCATGAGGTCATATGCTAAGAGACACGAGGATTTCTACTAACGAAGCTGTCAGGGTTTAATCCTGGTGACGACATCAATTATCAGATAAATGAAGCATAGTGGTAACTAGTATTCTTAGATGAGGTGGATACCATGTCGTGATCTTGAGATTTAAAAGAAGTGGTCAAGTATGATACACAGTTGTGTCCCTGAGTGTAAGGTAAGTAGTTCAGCTTAAATGGTAAGACTCTTGCAACATGGGTGTGATCGAGGCCATAAAATAAATACATGGAATTTGATTTCACTCCTAACAATGAGCGACACAAGGACTCTATGCCACAAGCGCATGAGGATGGAAAAGAAGTCATCCACATATGAGATTATCATAATTCGAACAATTTAACCCTTCTTGACAACTGATCCTGTAAAGGATGATTAGAGGTACGACAACTGGTCTTCCGAATCAATGTGCTTATGGTATGTGCAAAAATCTGGAAGCGTCTAATCTCAACCCTCTTACGGGTGAAACATAGCTAGGACATCCTACCATTGGGGTAAAATCATGTATTAGTTAGAGGGGTTCTGATGGTTGACGTAAAGCTCCGGAAAGAAAGAAAATTAACACTCTTACCCTCCCTACGGCGGTGGAATACCAGAGGTATCAAAATCCCTGGCACATGACAATGACATTGTCAATAATCCTAGAAGCCGAGTGAGCAGAAAGACACATAACCTCATCAAATCCGACCCATCTAAGACTTTTCAAAAGGGGACACACTTTGGTTTGAAATCATGACAACTTAAGCTTGAACTTAAGGAAAATAATTACTTTTGGAACCCATGAGACAAGTACATGTAGAAAACAAAATTGTCAACAATGGTGAGAAAGCACTTAAAACCATTATGAGTAGGTGTAGAATAAGACCTCAAAGTGTCCATATGAATAACTTTGAAAGGGTGAGAAGTCTTAATGCACTTATCGAAGAAAAGTAACCTGAGTTATCTAGTTACAGGGACAGGCAGAGCGGGTAGATGATTGTTTAGGAGAAAATCTTACAAGGAACACGAGCAATATCGTTTATTCTAACAAACGAGCATGTCCCAATCCTTGACGCCATGAGACTTCCTCTTTGATGCCATAAAGCATAAAATTTGATTTATAATGAGAGTTACCAGATGAAATGGATAGTAAGGCAGCACGACTAAAGAGCACCATTTGGAATCAACAACTTAAATAGAGTTGAAGACATTAGAAGTCTGTAGTAGAGGGAAATTTACCCATTTTCAGGGGCTTGTAGAGTACATAAAAGTGAGGTTAATTGAATCAAATTATATAGTTGGATAGCTAGTCGAGAAATTGAGATAAGATCATATTGAAAAATATGGAGAAGCGACACATGATGCAAGGTAAATGAAAAGAAGGTAAGAGAGCCTATATAAGTAATCTTTACATTGTAACCACTGGAAGGGATAACAATATAAGGAAATAACTAGAATATAGATATTATAAAAAGAGCCTTGTAGGTAGTCATGTGATGTATAGTTCCAGAATTCAAAAATCCAATTATGCTTAGCAACTCTACTTCACAGTGAAGCACTACAACACACTTCTACACAACCCGCTATTACCAGCCAAATTGGGTAATGCAATAAGACTTGACTGAGATAAAGGTTTTGACATATGAATGTTTTACTAGGTGTATTGTTCCTTTATTAACCCAAAACCAAAAGGTGAGAGTCAGACTGATAAACGGATCTTTGGACTAGCACATGCGTAGATAATCCATTATCGAAATGGAAATCATTCAATCTCAGCAATTGCAGCATGCTATCAACCTTTGATGAACTTGAAGTGAAGTGGTAACCCATGTAATTTGTGGCATTTATTAATCCAATAACCAGATATCTTGATGTATTTTCAAATTAGAGCTACTCTTTCTAGTTCAGAGTTCTACCTTTAAGGATAGTGCTTCTAAGGGGGATAGGATTGAGAAGGGATAATATAGCTGATAGTGAAGGAATCAGATTCGTAGTTAAAGTAAGAGGATGGATTGACTTGTCTTCCCACCTATAATTCTATATCCTTCTTTAGTTATGTCAGAATACTGAAAGCCCCAATAATATCAGAGGACCAAAAACTAGTTAACCAGAAAATAAAGGTATTGTTATATCTATCCCATTTTCTGGATTCAGCATAATTGGTAAAGGATTTGGGTGGATTACCATTGATAAAAGAAATTGTATTTCTAGATACTAAGGACACAATTATGCTCTTCCTTCAGCCCTCAAAATTGGAACTGAGAAATGGTTCATCAACTAGGGGAAGGCCGGGTAGGTCAGAGGAACTAACAAAAAGGGAACTTGAGGTTTTAGGAGTAAACTCAATAGCTTCACGGCTAGTGGAGCCACTACAAACATCAAAATGAGTTGGATTCGTAGCAACATAGAGAAATTAGCATATAGCGACGCTCAAACAAGTATTATGCAAACCAAAAGAGGAGCGACAATGCTCGTCTTCCTTACAACAACAAGAAGAACAACCTTCAAGAATAAGATGAGCAACAAGAATAAGTAGCCTGATCCAGCTACATGGAGGCTCGATAGACCCTAGATTCGATGGAGATTTAATAATGTTAAAAGTAATTGAGCAGACCAAATCCAGAAAATAACTTGCAAGAGAAAGGGGGAACCCGCCAAGCAAATGAAAATCTTGCCGATTCCAATCACTAGGCGAAAATGAAAGTCTCAACAAAGCAGAGTGAGGGCACTACCAGACTAAAGAGGATGATAAAACAAGGCAAGATATTCACTATAACACTATGTAAACATTCAGATTGAAGCAGAAGTTCGAAGAAAAATGGCCTAAGCTTTTGAATATAGAAGAATAAAAAGGGTAGAGAAAAGATATCTTTTTATTTTGTGCGAAAATATGGTAATTGTTCATCTATTCGTTCGATAAGAAATTCTTCGGGCATAGTCCCTTGTTGAGAGTCTAGGAAGGCATGATGGAAGTAGTAATTCTATAGTTGCCACTCAATTCAAGGACATGATTACAGAGCTCAACGTCATAAGAGATTGCAAATAAGAGAATTTGTGGTGGAGTGGACTCACGAAATAGCGGATCTCGTTCAAAGAGTAGATACATGCAATGTTTTGTGATTCAATGTCTTGTCAAGACCATGATTATGAGAACTCTCCTTACTGTGGACGTACATACATAATGAGTAGAATCTGGGGGTTGCCCATGAGGATGCACCAAGGAGTGACTGACTCAATGACTTTAAGTTGATAGGGCGACGACTTAATCGATGGCCCTCGTATCCACATACTTAATGTACGCTGGTACTATACTGATATACTATAGGATTTGGTGGTGCAGTGACATTAATAGGGACAAAGGCACTCCCCTTAGAGACAGGTTCAACCAATCCCTCCACGGCTCAATACATTCTCCTAACAAGCCTTTGGGCAATCTCCTTCGGACTCAATGGTGGGATCAATCCCTCCTAACATGCTTCCAATTTGCAGATTATGGTATCAAGATTACTAATCTTGAGAATAAGACTTAGCGAGGAAGTTAGCTCCCTATCTTGAGCTCTATCGCACGATCTGGAGTATCAAAGAAGGGTGGAATTCCAAAATGTCCAAGTAGTCCCCTAATTATAGATGTGGTCAACTACACACCGATAAGAAGGGCTCTACTAGACAAGGATCCGAGACATCCTAGGACACTTTAAAACCTTAGGCTCTGATACCAAGTTAGTCACGCCCTAAAACCGAGGAGCGCGACCGGCGCTCAACTGAGGAAACCCGACTGAGCAAGCATGTTAGGCTTCATTCAACCCAAACTAATTCATAAATAAATAGGAGATAAAATCTTTCAATCATACTATATAAATATTTCATTAACTTCCATTTTTGTTTTCATTAGCAGTTTCAACCATAATATCATGAATATTACAATCGTCGTAGATATGTTGAAAAACATATTTTCCAAATACCAATATTTCTAGTTTAATTCCAATACCCGACACCACCCACAACCTGTGTACGGATCCTCTAAATACAACTGGTGGAAAATATGGAAATGCCGGCAACAAGGCTCCGGCTAATACCTCAAAATACAGTAATTAACACTAATACAAGAGTGGAAACACATGCACAATACTTCACCCCGGGAAGAATAGGGCTCACCCAGACTGTTGTGGCAAGAGAGAGGAAACGCCGTTAGCTACGATCAGCCTGCCTGCTAAGGAATCACCTACATCAATAAGAAGATGTAGCGCCCCCGGCAAAAGGAACGTTAGTACCATTGAATAGTACTAGTATGTATGAACAAACTCTACTCTAGATAGAATAAACAACGATCATGTAGTAATGCAATTAGAGACATCAAATAACAATTCACAGAAATAAGGGAAACACAACAAGAGTCACCATGATTTCTTATTTCGTTTTCCCTTATTTTGGATAGTAGTTCTTTTAAGACAAGTGCCACAATTTTAATATACCACCATGTCGTTTTCACACGGAGTCCGGTCTCTGCCCGACCGGCTAAGCCATCCTGAGTGAGACATTACAGCATCATAGTTTCATAATTACCACCGTGTCGTCATCACACGGAGTCCGGTCTCTGCCCGACCGGCTAAGCCATCTCACTTGAAACAGTGAGACATTAACAATATCATAGTTTCATAATTACAACCGTGTCGTTATCACACGGAGTCCGATCTCTGCCCGACTGGCTAAGCCATCTCACTTGAAACAGTGAGACATTAACAATATCATAGTTTCATAATTACCACCGTGTCGTTATCACACGGAGTCCGGTCTTTGCCCGACCGGCTAAGCCATCTCACTTGAAACAGTGAGACATTAACAATATCATAGTTTCATAATTACCACCGTGTCGTTATCACACGGAGTCCGGTCTTTGCCCGACCGGCTAAGCCATCTCACTTGAAACAATGAGACATTAATAATATCATATTTTCATTGCGATTACCACCATGTGTACATCATGGAGTCCGATATCGGCCCCATCGGCTAAGCTATCTCACTATAGGACATAACCACATCAATTTAATTATCCGGTTCACATCTCTTTCCATCACTTATTATATGGTTCTTGGAACTTGGGCATGTTTAACCATTGATGTTACATTCCTCTCTTTAACCATTTCATATACTCGTCGTTCATATCATTTAGAACCAACAAATGTAAGGATTCGTTCACATAATAAAAGAAAGAGCATGATAACCACAATTCATACTTTCAAATAGCATAGTGACATGGTAGTAACATAGAGCAATATGGAAGCAAGAGTTTTCCCAGCTTATCACATAGAACCCAACAACCTTTTTTTTAGAGAATCAAACAAGGGACTCATACCCGGAATTTGAACACAAACGAGTTCATTCTATGAAGATTAGAGTTAGTCATACATACATCGACTTGGTCTTATCCCTAACTCCTATGACAATTTTCGGAATCCTTTAGCTCTTTCAATCTATTTAACAACATAGAATGATCAAATTGTAATTAGGAATTGGATCATAGTCCTAGCTTATTTGAGCATCATACCTATAATTAGGAGTAGTCTAAGGTCCCATCCCCCATTTCTTTCTATCATTGCTTTTATTTTCCCACACATAGTCTAGAACCTCATGCATGCAAGATCCCTTTCCGTATCTCCATGGTCTACCTTACTAATGGCCCTTTGTAGCTAATCATGGAATTTTAAAAGGTGGTGTGGTAGAGACTTACCTCTTAGAGTGAACAAATTGGTGTCCTCTTTGATTAGTTCCAAGCTTTGAGTGATGATGGAGGATCAATTTGATGGAATTGGGACCTTCTCTCTAGAACCCTCTCTTTTCTCACTCTAAATTATCAGAAAATAAGCTTAAAATGATGAGAAATGGGTTTTATATGGGTCCGGGGTCGGGTTTAAAGATTAGAAAATGGATAGTCCAAGATTTCAAACCGGGCCACAGACCTGGCGTCGCCTGGCTAACGCCTGGTCTGGCCTGGCTTTAGCCTGTCCTTATCTTCCTAAAGCCTGGTCTGGCCTGGCTTTAGCTAGGCCTTATCTGCCTAAAGCCTAGTTTGGCATGGCTTTAGCCTGGCCTTATCTGCCTAAAGCCTGGTCTAGTTCTGACGAAAAATTTCAACTCCCCAAGGCATCGATCAATCCCAAAACTCCGGAAGTACAATGTATTACCTACCTTTACACCACAAAGCCTTAAATTACATAGTGAAGTTTTCTGGGGCCTTACATTAGGCCTCTCCTTGGACCCCACATTACTTATTATATGACTTATACATTTACTTACCATATCTAATTCTTTTATATCATATTTATAGCACATAAAGTATTATAATTAGCCTACCTTGCACCTCGAAATCCTAAATTACTTAGCAAAATTTTCCGGGGTCTTACACAAAGTAAGAGTTATGGCAGTAATTTCATACGGATGGATAAATGAACCTATGAAATAAGGTATAACGATATTCGTAAGTTCAACAAAGTACCGAGCGAAGGACTTCAGTATACTCATAGATGCCTAGAGGGACATCTTATCAAGCTATGTATGTTTACAAAGTGAGGCCAAGAGATTGGCTAAAACGCTGGAGGAAAAAGGAGAGAAGAGTCGCATAGGAGCACTTACAAAGTCAGAGTCGTACAGGCTGCAAGATAAAAGGTAGCAACAGCTACAAGATTGGAATGATTCTGACCACGAGACGTGGTGTGAGAAAGAGGCCTAAAGGGGGGAATGCTCTGGCCTTTGTGATTCATTCACAGAACAATTGCCTAGATAGTAAGAGGAATACTAAAGTATTCTCAAGAGATAGGGGTTATAAGAATGGTAAGTGCATTAGTCAACATTCGAAGACGAATGTTCCAAAGGGGGGAATGGCGTTACACTCCATATTTTCGTACGTTAAAGTTTTATCGTAAGTTAATCGACGTAAGTTTGGGAATAAGATTATTTGAGATTGTAAGCATTATGCTATTTCAAACAAGTGATAAGTAAATTCGTGAAGGTGAGAGGGTAAGCAAATCGAAGAAAATGAATTTTGTCAAAGTTTGACATTTAGGTAAAAATACGGCTCGAGCTACAATACCCGGTAATTAACTAAAATATTTTTGATAAATCTTTAACCTCAACGTGGCAGAAAGATATAGTCAATAAAATGACTCTTACATTATGTTGCAAGGTGTCATAATTTGGACACTCTTTGGCCAAGACATCCCTATCAAGTAGGGCCCACAAAAATCCAACAATTTTAAGAAATTTACCTTATTAAGGTACTAGTAACTATTAACGGTCAATTTGTACTATTAACATCATTTTCATTCAAGAAGATAGAAGAATTTTGGAATGAGAATGAGATTTGCTTACTTAGTGGAGAGTCCAAAAGTTGTAATTATTAAAACGTAATGTAATTGTCATAAATAGAATGAGAATGAGAAGCCACTCCAACATCTAGATATAATGATTCTAAGTATGCCGAGATAGGGATTAAGATTCAATACGGATTCACACTCTAAGAAATTTGCAACAAAGTTATACTGTGTAATCGCAGTGAGATTTGCAATTCTAAGAGAGCACATTACAATCTTTCTCAAGAATATCATATGGATTTTTCTCTACTACGGTTAATCGTCACATGTTTTATCATAGAAGACATGTGTTAAAGGGATTGTCAAGGAAATCGACTCAGGTATATTACGGCTATCCCTTCTTTCTTTTTGGCGTGATCCAAAGAATACAAATGAAACGAGCAAAATATGAAACTTTCATAAATGACTCTATTCATAGAAATAATGTCTATGTTCTTGATTCCCCATGTGTCATATTATTCTATCATCTGTTCATGGGTCTCATAAAATACGTGAGTTGATAAAGTCTATTAATCAGAGGCATAATGGTCTTATGACACTCCGAAATATTTTATTAACGTACTTCTCATGCATTGCATTCATTTACATTGACCCATGACCAGATGGAGTTATATACGCGTATATATGTATATATATGTATATGGGATATGGGAAAAGGTTACAGCGTTATATACGCACCACCACCTGATCAGCTGGTATACGTTGATGATTTTGCCCACATTGGCCGAGATGATATAATAGGATGCCCTCAGAGGCTTGATGATGTTATAAACGCTTATACCTATGCATGATATGACATTTATATGCATATGCATGACACTATATATATGAAATGATTTATAGATCCATCTAGACATACACGTTGAGTCTTTTACTCCATGTTTCTCTCATGTCTTTTATTTACTGATTTTCAATCCTTGCATACTCGGTACATTATTTGTGCTGACGTCCCTTTGCCGGGGGAAACTGCGTTTCATGCCCGCAAGTCCCGATAGACATGTCAAGAGTCCTCCAAGTAGGCTATCAGCTTAGCGAAATGTGTTGGTGCGCTCCATTTGCTCTGGAGTTTCTTGTTTGGTCAGTATGATTTTGGTATGGCAGGGCTCTGTCCCGACCTTTATGACAATTATGTATTCTTAGAGGCTTGTAGACAAACGTCATGTACGTAAAAGATTGTATGGCCTTGTCGGCCTATGTCCAGTGTACGAGTGATTATTTTGGTCTTATAGGCCCGTGTGTCTTATGTATAAGTTGGTATTACATGTCGTATTCTAGTTATCTCACGACAGCCTCTCCGACTCAATTATCTATGATAGTATGTGTATGATAGTAGATGCTCCCCTTTTTTATCATTTTCGAGGCTTTAAGGTAGGAAATAAACCTGCCTCTTGGCTCCATATTATTCCCCTCCCACTCAATAGCTGATTCATTAGGTAACTCGAGCCTCATAATTCTGGTTCGGCAGTCGAGTTTAGCA
This sequence comes from Nicotiana undulata, assembly GCA_005239495.1. NCBI lineage: Eukaryota > Viridiplantae > Streptophyta > Magnoliopsida > Solanales > Solanaceae > Nicotiana > Nicotiana undulata. Next base: position 39,661 of record ML289212.1, read on the forward strand.
AAGCACGAATAGAGCCAATCCATTCCCATTATTACATCAAAATCAACCATTCCTAGCTCAATAAGATCGGTCGTGGTATCCCGACCACACACCGTGATAACACAATTCCTGTTGGGAGTTGGGAGCACGATCGAAAGTGAATTCGGATATCCGGAAGTCAATTTAAGGTCATTTGGCAAAGATAGAAAACGGAAGGTTTTTGAAGAATTCGACCGGAAATGGAAATTTTGATATCGGGGTCGGAATGCAATTCCGGAAGTAGGAGCAAGTCCGTAATGTCGAATATGACTTGCCTGCAAAATTTGAGGTCAATCGGACGTGGTTTGATAAGTTTCGGCATCAAATGTGGAAGTTGGAAATTTAAAAGTTCATAAAGTTGAATTCTTGCACGATTCGTATTTTCGGCATTGTTTGATGAGATTTGAGGCCTCGACTAAGTCCGTGATATGTTTCCAGACTTGTTGGTACGTTTGGATGAGGTCCCGAGGGGCTCGGGTGTGTTTCGGGGTGGTTTCGGGTTATTTCGGAGTATATTGATGTTGCTGTTTTCTGGTGTTTCTGGTAATGCTATGCGATCGCAGCCTTAGCTATACGATCGCAGAGAGGGAATTTAGGGGCAAGGTTTTTGGCCTATGCGATCGCGGATGTTGGTGTGTGATCACGGAAAAGGGCTGGGTAGGCTAGTGCGATCGCAAGGAGGAAGGTGCGATCGCGGAGAAGGAATTTTGGTGGGAGCTGGAAATGGCCTGTGCGATCGCGGGTATGCTTGTGCGATCGCGGAGGAGTGATCTGGGTGGCCTGTGCGATCGCAGACAACTTCATGCGATCACATAGAACGGCAGAACTGGGCAGTGTTGATTAAAACGGGATTTTGGCATTTCTCTCTCATTTTTCAAAGCCATGGGCTATTTTTGGAGAGCTTCAAGAGAGGATTTTCGTCATCTATGTTAAGGTAAGTTACTCCTACTCATTTCAAGTTAGATACAAGATTATTACATGGATTAGAACATGAAAATCACGGGATGGGATCGGGCCGTACGCCACGGCAGAGTGATGGTTGATTATATTATGGGATCGGGTCGTACGCCATGGCAGAGTGATGATTGATTATATTATGGGATCGGGCCGTACGCCACGGCAGAGTGATCAGAGAGTATATTATGGGATCGGGCCGTACGCCACGGCAAAGTGATGATTGATTATATTATGGGATCGGGCCGTACGCCACGGCAGAGTGATCAGAGAGTATATTATGGGATCGGGCCGTACGCCACGGCAAAGTGATGATTGATTATATTATGGGATCGGGCCGTACGCCACGGCGGAGATTGAGACTATAGAGTGGGATCAGGCCGTACGCCACGGCGGAGATTGAGACTACAGGGTGGGATCGGGCCGTACGCCACGGCGGAGATTGAGACTACAGGGTGGGATCAGGCCGTACGCCACGGCGAAGATTTACAGGATGGGATCCGGTCGTACGCCACGGCGGAGCGATGTGAGTGAGTACCATATGGGAGCGGGTCGTACGCCACGATGGATACCAAACTTGTTTGATTTGATATTGTTATTTGTTGTCGGATATTGATGTACTTGATCATTTGTTTTACTTGCCTACAGTTTTCCTTACATCCTACTTACTTTATTACCGTTGGACCTTAGTGAGTATCGAGTCGACCTCTCGTCACTACTTCTTCGAGATTAGACGGGATACTCACTGGGTACATATATGTATATGTACTCATACTACACTTTCTGTGCATTTTGTTGCACAGGTACCTTTATAGTACAATGATCGATTTGGGGACTTATACGGGTTGCATTCATCCAGAGGCATTCCACAGTTGTCGGAGTCTCCCTTCGGTGTACTTACATGATATATCTATTGCCTTTGTCCCATTTATTTCTCGGACAAGAGTTGTATAATTGTATAAATTCTTAGAAACTGCTCATGTACTTGTGTCACCGGGTTCTGGGGATGTGTTGAGTCTTGTTTTATTGAATTAAATAGATTTCTTGTCGTGTTTAATTTACAAAAAATTATTTATTTGATTATGAAATGCAATAAAGGAAACAATTTCGAAATTGTTAAACAGGAAGGTATTTCAACTGATTAAGGGATTGGCTTGCCTGACAGTGGTGTCAGGCGCCATTACAACTCATAGGTTTTGGGTCGTGACAATTCCTATAGACTCTCTCGGCCGTAATAGATTCACCAATCGGAGTCGACACTAAGAACGGCTCATGGAGTTGTTCTGGTTCTATCCCAAAACTTGAAGCAATAAAATGGGTGACATATGATAAAGAAGACCCGGGATCAATAAGAGCATACACATCGTGAGTTTGGAAAGTCAAATTACCTATGACGACATTTGGAGAAGCCTATACACTCTGACGACCACTCAAGGCATAGAACCGAGCGGGTCCTCCCCGACCACGTGCACCACCCCTAGTTGTACCACGCCTTGCTGGTGCTGGAGGGCCTCGAACTGGTGGGCGTGTTGAGGATGTAGCAGCTGAAGAACTGGATGACTGCGCGATACCCCAACTTTCCCCCTGGCTGGATGAATGGCAGTCTCTCTGTATGTGACCTCTCTCCTCACACCCATAACATACTGGTCGGCCCATATAACAGGACCCAAAATGCAACCTCTCACACTTGGGGCATAGGGCCCTCTGCTGCTGCTGGAATCTCCCACCTGAACGACCCGGCTGATGGAACCCCCTGCTATCTAAACTGGCCCTAAAACGACCTCCCTGTTGATGATGATGATGACGCCCTGGTGACGGGGCACTAGTTGAAGACTGAGCATAAGACTGGGATGGCCCTGATGACCCTCTCCCAAGGACTGGTCTCCCACCTCTAAATGAACCTCCGGGGTTGCCCGTTGACCGGGCCCTACTACTACCTTCTTGCTCCATCCTTAACTTCAATTTTCGAGCCTCTGTAGCCTGGGCGAACCCCACAATCTTCCCATAATTCATATCGAAATGCAGAGCATTTGTAGCAGCTTCATTGACAACCAAGGGACCAAGGCCCTGCACAAACCGACGAACTCTTGCCTCCATATTCGGCACCATGTGAATAGCATACTTGGATAGGCGCACAAACTCCATATAGTACTCCCACACACTCCTATTACCCTATTTGAGGACCTCGAACTCTGTAGCACGCGCTGCCCAAGTCTCGGCAGGAAGAAATGATCCATGAAAGCATCCACAAACTCACCCCATCTCGCTGGAGGGCTCCCCTCCCTACGGGAATCCTCCCACATCTCAAACCAAGAGTATGCCGCTCCCTTCAAGCGATAGGAGGCCAACTCTACCCCCTCTGTCTCAGGTAGCACGCATGACTCGGAGGGTCTTGTATATTTCGTCGATAAAATCCTGAGGATCAGCCTCGGGGTCAGTACCTGTGAACTCTGGAGTGGCTAACTGAAGAAACCGATTGACCCTGGAACCTGAAGAATCCCTTTGCTGACTAGAGGATGCAGGGGAAATATTTGATCTCTGGGCGTGAGAGGCTACCAATTGCGTCAACATCTGAATAGCTCCCTTGAGGTCCCCATTAAAAATATTGGGACCAGAAGCTGGGGCTGGGGTAGGATCAAAAACATCAGCGGGAGGGATCGTAGCACCCTTCGCTAGAGCAGGAATTGGAATAGTCTGACCTGGAACGGAGGAGTCAGGCTGATTCATGGTCGGGAAATTATCCTCACCCGCACCAATAGATTGGGAATTTATGGCCATACTTGGGGTGGCATCAGCCTCTAGGCCGAGCCGAGCTTTCTTCCTGAGTGTCATTTACTGAAAGTTGAAACAATGCACGAGTTAGAGAGAAACAATCTCACCTTTCACTCCATCGCACGATACAGGATAACAATGAAGAGTAGTATTCCTAACTGTCCATGCAACCCCCTAATTATAGATGTGGTCGACAACACACCGATAAGAAGATCTCTACTAGGCACGGCTCCGAGACATCCTAGGACACTTTTAAAACCTTAGGCTCTGATACCAAGTTTGTCACGCCCCATAACCAAGGGACGGGACCGGCGCCTAACCGAGTGAACCCGGTCAAGCAAGCCTGTTTAACCTTTCCTACCCGACTCGTTCCACCCCCATGTTTATAGCATACATTAATTACATGAGTTAGCAAGAGACAAATCAAAGCATAATATCATAACATTAAGCCTATTTTCCTCTTTTACCGTTATCAATATTAGGTCTTCCAAAACATATATACAAGTTACAATGTTTCAAGGTACAGAATCACGGCTACGAGTAAGTCCAACACTACCCAATATATATATATATATATATATACTACCCACATAGTGTCTACGGAGCCTCTACGAGTTTGGAGAAATATACATAGACATGCCGGCGACAAGGCCCCGGCTATACCTCAAAACGGAATATGTACAAAAGGGGAAGCAATATATATATATATATCAATGATACGGCCCCAGAAGGAAGTGGGGATCACCAGAACTGCTGGAAAGGAGGAGGAGAAAGCACCACTATCGGCGATCGGCGCTACCTACTACGGAACCACCTACATCCATATAAAAGATGTAGCATCCACGGCAAAAGGGACGTTAGTGCCATTGAATAGTACTAGTATGTATGAACAAACTTTACTCTAGACAGGATAAGCAACAAACATGCAATAATGCAAATAGAGACTTCACATAACAATCCACACAATCAAGAGTCACCATGTTTCTCGTCCCGTTTTTCCATCTTTTGGTTAATCTTCTTTTAAGTTCCTCTTGTTATTATTATTACTGAATCACTGTGTCATTTTTACATGGAGTCCGATATCTGCCCGACCGGCTAAGCCATCCTAGGTGAGGCCCGAACAATCAGCACATCACATATCTCCACTGTGGCATGTTCACACGGAGTCCTGTCCCTGCCCGACCGGCAAGGCCATCGCAACTGAAACAGTAAGGCTAAAATCAACATTATATCTCAATTTGATGTCTCCATGTGTACGACATGGAGTCCGATCCCGGCCCGATCGGATAGGCCATCTCACCCTAGGACATTCCATATAGATTCATGAATCTTTTAGGTCACTTTTATCATTTTCCATCTTTTGATTCACATCACACATCATTCCATTCTTTGTCTCATCTTTCATATCATTACAATCCTTTGATTCATATTTCATGTCATTCCAATCTTTCACATCTACCACACCCATCACATAAGGGCATCGCACACATATTAAAAGAGGGAACATAATGATCACAATTCATACACTCAAATAACACAACGATATGGTAGTAACATGGAATGGCATAGAAGCAAGAATTTTCCCAATTTGGCACATAAATTCCATAGAGAATCAACCAAGAGAATCATACCCGGAAAGTGAGCACAAATGGATTTATCCTACGAAGATTAGAGTTATCCATACATACCTCGAGTTGGAATTTTTCCTTAATTTCTATCACAATTCAACGGACCTTCTAGCACCTTCAATCTAATTCACAATGTGGCACAATTGAATTTAGAATTAGGGATTATGGGCATGTCTTAAACTCACTTTAATATTTTATCAAACACTAGGTGTTCTTTTAGATTAAATAACCTTTTTTTAGTGAAAGATTTCTCTAACCTACTTCCCTTTGCTAAATTAGGGTAATTTGATTACATGCATGCAAGACTCTTGACTCCCATCTTCAAGAACTAACTTACGTGAGTTTCATTATAACAAGAATCTGATAATTAAGGTTAATGGGGTGGAAGCTTACCTCTTGTGGTGAAGAAAATGGTGGCCTACTCGATTAATCCCAAGACTGAGTAGTGATGGAGGATCAAAATGGTGAAGATGGGACTCTCTCTCACTAGAACCCACTCTCACTTCTCTCTATTTTATCAAAAGGTCGTTAAAATTAAGGGAAATGGGTGTTATATTAGGCTGGGGGTCGGGTTTTAAAATTAGAAAATTAGAAGCCTTGATGCAGGTTTGCGGTTTGGAATGCGATCGCATTCCGGTTATGCGGTCCGCAGACCTGCCGCATTATTGGCCTTCAGCTGGGCCAAGAAGGAAAAGGATCTGCCTAGGTATGCGAAAACTCTACGGTCCGCATACCTGTTATGCGATCGCATAGTGCGCCGCATAACTTCCTCTGCAAAAACTCAGACTCAAATATGCGGCCCGCATTCATGAAATGCGATCGCATTATGGGCCGCATAGCTGTCCTCATAATGGACAGCAAACGGTCCAACTATGCGACCACTATGTAGTCCGCAGACGTGATATGCGATTGCATAGTGGACCGCAGATCCGCACAAACCTGAAAAATTCTATCCTCTATGTCCTGGGGGTTCTTTTTCTTCCAAAGAGGTCTGATTTAAGAATTACTACGGTTATATCAACAGGGGGATCTATTCGGGCATCGTTCTTAGTTAAGAACTTTTACGGGTCTTTACAATATGATACGAAAAGATACATTATGTTGGTACTCGGTTGAATAAGGTACCAGGTGCACGTCGCGGCCCATCAGATTGGGTCGTGACATATAACTGGCACATACAGTCCCTTAAGCTTAATGTTGTTCACATTGCTTACTTTAGGGCAATGTCTTCCTGAATGACCATTCTCTGCATTTCTCACTAATCTTCTTTTGTTGTCCATTCTATCATCGTTGGAACGCAATATGAAATTCTCATGATGTCAACCATTATCAAATCACGGAATCCCTAATTCATGTTTAGTTTATCTTGTTCATCAATCCATACTAATTTCTATTACTCTAGGGTCTAACTTTTCCTTCTGGTAATCACGTTAATGTCACGAACTTATTTCTCGAAATGAGTATATGACTTTATAACCTATACTCTTTTGTTGCCTCAAGGCCTGTCACCTCTCGTATTTTCCTTCCCTTATCTATAGACTCTGTAATACTCTTTTTTTGATCTACCGTTGTCATCCATGTACCACATTTACTCATAATGCTTCATTAACTCTCTTCTTATTTCCCTGCTAACATTTCTGTCTATCACTTTATTCTGAAAACTTCAACAAAATATTCCTTTGCTTTTAGCGCCCTTTTTGCTCCATCCGCCGACTCTTCGAATTGCCTAACATTGTCTCTCTACTAGGGACGGGAACCACACTAAGATAATATTTATCCCTTCCAGGATTCCAGTGCCTATCTTTGTAGTAATCATATTGATAAAAACACGATAGGGGTCCAAGAACTACTAAATAAAATCAAGAAACGTGCGGAAAGTAAAAGAAAATAAGAAACAGAAAAAGACAGAAAATTAAAGATAGATTGAATTCAAGAAAGAGTTTCTTGAATTCAAGAAGTCTATTCTTGAAGTTGAATCCTAACAACAACAATTAGCTAATGAAGAACTAATCGCCTTTGGTAGAGATTTAAAAACAAGAGATAGATTGTGAAACCCGACCCTTTAGAATAACAAGAACAATAATAAGCCTAAACTTATCACCTTTCTTGAATACCTAGAAGTGATCTAAGACTTCGAAAGAATTTAATCTTACCACCTTAAGTTGAGTCTTAAAGGTTGAAGAATAAATCCAAGGGTAGCCACACACAAGAGTGCAAGAAAAATCTCACAATATGGACACCCTTTATATAGAGAGGGGTCACGAAATTGTACCTAAAAATAAGGAAATAAAGTCCTAATCTACTTTGGACAACAAGTCCAACTACCTTAGGAAAAGGAAAATACTAGGAAGCAAAAACCAAGTCATTCTTGGAAAGTAATTCCAAAAATCTTAGTAAAAGGAAAACATAACCTTAACTAACTAGAAAAGCAATAAATATAGCCCCAATATATGAAAATAAGTCATAAACCAATCTTGGATAGAATCTTGAAAATCTTGGAAATCTTGAAGGAAATTTGCAAGCAATTTGGCACAAACTTGCACTCAATATCTAGAACGGCTATTTTAACCTTCTTGGACATCAAGTAAGTCCTTTTTATGCTATGAAAATGTGGATTTACGTAGGACTTCATGGGCTGCAAGTTTGGACACATTTTAGGTGCCAAATTTGTTCAAACGTTGACTCACTAGGACCTTCTTCAAAGCATGTCTCTTCGGATCCAATCTTCCTCTTCTTGGACATAAATTTGGGCCATAAACAATTGTAATATCTAGCCAATTAATATCCTTTATCCATGATCTCTTTCATCCCAATTAACAATTTCTTTACTTGCACTTGATGTCTAATGACCTTGTTTGGCAACACTTTAGCTTGACATCTTGTTAAAGGCCCTCTTTGAGAGACCAAAGCTTCATTCTTGTCCTTGAATAGATTTGAGCTTCCTAGGATATTATCATTCCCCTCTTCTTGAAGAAAATTCGTCTTCGAATTTCGATTTGTCACGACCCCAAATCCTAACCGGTCATGATGGCGCCTATCGTGGAACTAGGCTAGCCAACAATCACCTATTTATACTTTCTTACACAAATCTCAATTCATTTTTCAATGTTTCATAGACATACAAAATTTCAAAATCTTTAAGCAAAACAAAATGTGCTAAACAGTCTATAACCATCACCAAAATCTGGAGCCAACAGGTCACGAGCATCTAAGAGTAATACTAATAATACTACTATCATAATACAATGTCTCAGAACGAAATACTAGGTACGAAATGAGGAAAGGGAAATGGAGATGTTGTGGACGTTGAACAGTTACCTCAATATCCCAACTCTGGCGTCGTACGGACTCAGATGGCTAACGCTCGATACCAGTACCTAGATCTGCACACAGAGGTGTAGAGAGTAATGATGAGTACGCCAACTCAGTAGTAATGAAAATAAATCAATTCTGACAGTGAGAAAACACACAGGATCTAATCACCGAATCACATTGAATAAAGTATTGATTTCCAACAGTATATATATATATATATATATAGTCAAGTATGCTTTAAAAGCCAGTTCAGTAAAAATCCTTTGAAAAGTGAAATTTCCAATGAATTCAGTAAAATACCAAAGAAATACTAGTTTAAGATGAAAGTGAATCATAAATAGTTATTCAGCAAAACAAGTATCATAATCCGCCCCTCGGGCATAACATCACTCAGAATCAGTCACTCAGCACCTCACAATCACTCAGTATCAGCCACTCAGCACCTCACTGTCACTCATACCTCCCAATCACACGTCACTCGGCACTCCGCACTCGACACTTGCACTCAGTAGGTACCTGCGCTCACTGGGGGTGTACAGACTCCGGAGGGGCTCCTACAGCCCAAGCGCTATAAACAGCCAAATCATCGCAATAATCACTCTGGCACTCGGCCTCTCACATATCATACCAGTGCAATGTGTTGCAGTGTGCAGCCCGATCCAAAATATCCTCACAATATTGTCCCTCGGCCTCACTCAGTCAGAAACTCTCAAAATGCCACTCGGTCCATAAATAAACGGGGTTCTCGACCCAAAACAATATTTTATATCGTGAATAACAGTATCAACAAGTCTGAGTGTTAAAACAGTTTAACAAGAATGACTGAGTGTAAATCATAGTTACCACGGTGAGGAATATCAGAAAACAACCCCAAGGGGTCTAAACAGGTCGGCACGAGGCCCCAAACATGGCTTACAATCTGATTAGATCAAAAACATAGAAATACTATTTATCATATTATTTAAAAGCAGTTTTGCAACTCAATAGTTGCCTCGGGGAGAACCAGTTTCAAATTCCCCAATTAGTGCACGCCACACACTCGTCATCCAGTATGTACATCATTCCAAAACAGTGAAAAGATGCTAAGTCCGGGGTTTCATACCCCAGTATAAGATTTAAAGTCATTACATACCTCAAACTAGCCCGAAAAGCTACTCCGCAATACGCTTGACCCTCGAATCAGCTTCCAATTGCTCCGAGTCTATCAAAATCAGATTTACAACATCAAATTATGCTAAGGAAACGAAACCCAATCGAAAACTATCAAATTTAGGCACAATTCCCGAAATTGGCCAAACCCGACCCCCGGGACCACATCTCAGAACTCGATAAAATTTACGTCATAATGATCCTCATCCTCCCACGAGTCTGTACATATCAAGAATACTGAAATCGGAGTCCAATTGACCCCTCAAATCCCCATTTAAAGGTCTCTTAATCTCAAACCCTAATTACCCCTTTTTGCACTGATTTTCCCTAGGTTTTCACCACTAATTAGGCCTTTAATCACATATAAATGAGTTATGAAGTCAAGAATATTACCTCCAAGTGATACCCCTTTGGTTTCCTCGAAAATTCCTCTCAAAAGTTTCAACCTCGTTCAAAAATGGTGGAAAATAAAGAAGGGTCGCGGAATGGCTATTTAACACTGCCCAGGTCCTTTACTCACTGCAATCGCGGAAATAGGTGCCCCACCAAATAACACTACGCGATCACAACAATAGCCACGCGATCGCGATTCAGCCTGAAACGAACTCACGCGATCGCGAAGCATAATCGCTCACACTCTCACGCGCCCCATTAACTCTACGCGATCGCGGACATACCACGTGATCGCACTGCATAGAAATCTCAACCCACGCGATCCCGACCTCCACCACGCGATCGCGTATAACAAAATTCCATCCTCCACATATTAGAACTACGCGATCGCAGGAATCCCCTCGCGATTGTGGAAGAGGAAACCAGAACCAGAAGACACAGCAGAAACAACAATTATATTAAGGCCAAACACACTCCGTTAACCACCCGAAACACACCCGAAGCCCTCGAGACCTCAACCAAACCTACCAACACACCCCATAACATCATTCAAACTTAGTCGAGCCCTCGAAACACCAAAAACAACGCAAAAACACCAAAATCACATCAAATTCAAGCCTACGAACTTTGAAATTTCTAAATTCCACCAACAATGCCAAAACCATCCAAAACACCTCTGATTGACCTGAAATTTTGTACACATATCCAAAATGACATTACGGACCTGCTCCAACTTTTGGAATTCCATTCCGACCCCGATAGCCTATTTTCCACTGCCGACCGGAAATCACCAAAAACTAACTTTTGCCAATTCAAGCCTAATTCTACACCGGACATCGAAATTACATTCCAAACACACCCCTAAGTCTCAAATCAACTAACGAAGCTATCAGAGCCATAAAATCCGCATTCCAAGGTCGTTTACCAATAAGTCAACTCCTAGTTGACTTTTCCAACTATAAGGCTACTTTAAGAGACTATGTGTCTCAATTCTCACCACAACCACTCCGAACCCGAACCATCCGATTCCAACACATCATAAACAGTATAAACAATGCATGACCAAGAAAAAACAGAAATAACAGTGCAAATTCTACGGAACGACTGGTCGGGTCGTTACATTCTCCCCCTCTTAAACAAGTGTTCGTCCTCGAACGGGTCTAGAAACATACTTGGAGTCTCAAACAAGTGAGGATATCTGCTCCGCTTCTCCCGCTCGGTCTCCCAAGTAGCCTCCTCCACTGGCTTCCCTCTCCACTGCACCTTCACTGAGGCTATATCCTTAGATCTCAACTTTCTGACCTGACGACCCAAAAAGCCACTGACTCTACCTCATATGACATATCACCCTCGAGCTGAACTGTTCTGAAGTCCAAAACATGAGACGGGTCACCAATATACTTCTGGAGCATCGACACATGGAATACCGGATGAACACTCGATAAGCTGGGTGGCAAGGCAAGTCAATAAGCCACCTCCCTAATCTTCTGAAGTGCCTCAAAAGGCCCAATGAACCGGGGACTCAGTTTTCCCCACTTCCCGAAACTCATAACACCCTTCATGGGTGACACCTTCAGCAGTACCTTCTCTCCCTCCATGAAAGACACATCCCGGACCTTCTAGTCCGTATAACTCTTCTGCCTCATACGGAGCCATCTGAATACTGGACTGGTAACTGTTATTATAAGCAAACTCTGCGAGTGGCAGAAACTGGTCCCATGAACCCCCAAAATCTATCACACAGGCATGTAGCATGTCCTCCAAAATCTAAATAGTGCGCTCCGACTGCCTTTCGATCTGAGGATGAAATGATGTGCTCAACTCAACCTGAGTACCCAAACCTCTCTGCATGTCTCTCCAGAACTGAGATGTGAACTGAGTACCTCTGTCAAAAATGATAGAAACCGGAACCCCATGCAATCAGAAAATCTCCCTGATGTAGATCTCAGCTAACCGCTCCGAAGTATAAGTAGTACTAATAGGAATGAAGTGCGCGGACTTGTTTAGCCAATCCAAAATGACCCATATAGCATCAAATCTCCTCGAAGTCCATGGGAGCCCAACTACAAAGTCCATGGTGATCCGCTCCCACTTCCACTCTGGAATATCTAACCTCTGAAGTAATCCACCTGGCCTCTGGTGCTCATACTTGACCTGCTGGCAGTTGAGACATCGGGCTACATACTCAACAATATCTCTCTTCATCCGCCTCAACCAATACTGCTGTCTTAGATCCTGGTACATCTTCGCGTCACCTGGATGGATGGAATACCACGAGCTATGGCCCTCTACTAATATCAACTCTCGAAGCCCATCCATATTGGGCACGCAAATACGGCCCTGCATCCTCATAACCCCATCATCACCAATTGTCACATCCCTGGCATCACCTCGATGGACCCTGTCCTGAAGAACTAACAAGTGTCGGTCATCATACTGGCGTGCTCTAATATGATCATAAAGAGAAGACCTATAAGCCACGCTAGCTAATACCTGAGGAGGCTCGGACAAATCCAATCTCACCAACTGCCCCGATAGAGCCTAAACATCGCGTGCCAAAGGTCGCTCTACTGTTGAAAGGTAGGCTAGACTCCCCAAACTCTGTGCTCTGCGACTTAGAGCATCGACCACTACATTGGCCTTCCCCGGATGATATAAAATGGTGAGGTCATAATCCTTGAGAAGCTCCAACCATCTCCTCTTACGCAAATTCAAGTCCTTCTGCTTCAGCAGATACTGCAAACTACGATGATCGGTGAAAATCTCACACTCCAATCCATACAAATAATGGCGCCAAATCTTCAAGGCATGAACAATGGCAGCTAACTCAAGATCGTGCACTGGATAATTCTTCTCGTGCACCTTCAACTGTCTAGACGCGTAGGCAATCACCCTACCGTACTGTATTAATACTGCTCCCAAACCAACTCTGGAAGCATCACAATAGACTGTATAAGAACCCGAACCACTAGGCAAAACCAATACCGGAGTTGTGGTCAATGCTGACTTGAGCTTCTGAAAGCTCTCCTCACACTCGTCGGACCATCTGAATGGAGCACCATTCTGGGTCAATCTGGTCAAGGGTGAAGCAATAGAATAAAACCCCTCCACAAAGCGACGGCAATATCCCGCCAAGCCAAGGAAACTCCTAATCTCTGTAGCTGAGGACGGTCTGGGCCAACTCTGCACCGCCTCAATCTTCTTCGGATCAACCTAAATACCCTCACTGGACACCACGTTCCCAAAGAAAGCTACCGAGCCAAGCCAAAACTCATACTTGGAGAACTTTGCATAAAGTTTATCCTCCCCCGACCTCTGCAATACAACCCTTAAATGTTGAGCATGCTCCTCCTGGCTACGAGAATATACCAGGATGTCATCAATGAATACTATGACAAAAGAATCCAGATACGGCTGAAACACGTTGTTCATCATATACATGAACGCGACTGGGGCATTGGTCAGCCCAAATGACATAACAAGAAACTCAAAATGACCATATTTGTTCCTAAAAGTAGTCTTCGGGATGTCAGAGTCTCGAATCTTCAGCTGATGATACCCGAATCTCAAATCAATCTTAGAGAACACTCTGGCTCCCTGAAGCTGGTAAAAAAAGTCATCAATACGAGGTAAAGGATATCGGTTCTTCACCGTAACCTTATTCAGCTACCGATAGCCAATACACATGCGCATAGAACCATCCTTCTTCCTCACAACCAACCGGTGCACCCCAAGGTGACACACTAGGACGAATGAACCCCTTATCTAGGAGTTCCTGAAGTTGTTCTTTCAATTCCTTCAACTCCGCTGGTGCCATACGGTAAGGTGGAGTAGAAATAGGTTGAGTGCCTGGCACCAGATCAATACCAAAATCAATGTCCCTGTCAGGTGGCATGCCTGGCAAGTCTGCAGGGAACACGTCCGAAAAATCATAGACCACAGGAACAGAACAACAGCAGAAGTCTCACCGCTAACATCCCTCACAAAAGCCAGATAAGATAAACACCCCTTCCCAACCATACGTTGAGCCTTCAGGCAAGAAATCACCCTGTTAGGCACATACTCAGTAGACCCTCTCCACTCAACTCTCGAAACTCCGGGCATAGCCAAGGTCACGGTCTTAGCGTGACAATCAAGAATAACATGACATTGAGATAGCCAATCCATGCCCAGTATCACATCAAACTCAACCATGCTGAGTAACAATAGGTCCACTCGAGTCTCCAGATCCCCAATATATATCACACACGGCATATACACATGGTCTACAATAATAGTATCACCCACCGGAATCGACACATGAACAGACGTAACAAAAAACTCACGGGGCATATCCAAAGAGTGGTTAAAATATGACGAAACATAAGAGTATGTGGAACCGGGGTCAAATAAAGCCAAATCATCACGATGACAGACTGAGATAATACCTGTGATCACCGCATCGGAGGCCATAGCATTTGGCCTGGCTGGAAGTGCATAGATTCGGGCCTGATCTCCACCTGCTCGACCTCCCCCTCTAAAGAGGCTCCTAGCTGCCTGACCCCTACCCGTAGCTGCCTGGGCGGGTGGTGAAGTGACTGGAGCTAAAGTCGAGGGCTGACCCCTCTGCTGAGAAGAACTACCAGGACGATGAGGACACTTCCTCAACACATGTCCAACCTCTTCACACTCGAAGCAACTCCTTGGAGCTAGAGATGGGGACTGAAGGGAACCCCTGGCACCAGAATAGCTGCTGGATGAACCATGCATAGAAGAACCCTGGAATGATGATGCTCTGGAGGAACTCTGAGCTGGAAGTTCACTAAAGGAAGAACGGTCTGGATGAGAGCTGCGGGGACCCTGCCCCGAAGATGCGCCACTATAAGCTGGGAGAACTGGCTGAGGAGGTCTAAATGGGCGACCTCTGCTGTGCTGAAATTGCCCTCTAAAAGGGGCACCACTGAAGTTACCTGATCCCTGAGGCCTCTTGTCCTTCCTCTCCTCTCGCTCCTGACGGCGAACAGACTCAATATCTCGAGCAATATCAACAACCTGCTCTAAGGTAGCACCAGATACTTTCTCCTTAGTCATCAAAATACGGAGCTGATAAGTGAGGCCATCCACAAACCTTCTGGTCCTTTCCCTATCAGTAGGGACTAAATCAGCAGCATGAAGAGCTAACTCTGAATAACGCATATCATACTGCATCACTGATAACTCTCCCTGACACAACTGCTCAAACTGCCTACGCTGCTCCTCCATGTGAGACTGAGGAACATACTTCTCCAAAAAGATAGTGGAGAACTACTGCCAGGTGAGGGGTGCTGAACCAACAGGCCTACGCCTCTCAAATGCCTCCCACCAAGTGAAAGCAACACCAGAAAACTGAAATGTAGCAAATGAGACCCCACTGGTCTCCAAAATCCCAGCAGTACGAAGTATCCTCTAACACTTATCCAGAAAACCCTGGTCATCCTCGCCCCCTGCGCCGCTGAAAGTCGGAGGCTAAAGTCTACTAAACCTCTCCAGCCTACGCTGCTCATCCTCTGGCATATGTGGAAGCACATAGTCATGAACTGGAGCAACCGGCTGGGCTGGGACTGCACCCGATGTCTGAAGGCCATGTACAACCTGCTCAGGTGTCCGGGCAGCTGGAGTCTGAGTTCCTCCACCGGCCTGAGATGTAGCGGCAACGGTAGATACGGAAACTGCCTGAGCAAGGCTCATACACACTGTCAAGATCTGAGCCGGGGTCTCTTGAAGACCAAAAATTACAATGGGCACTGCCTCTGCTTGAGCCTGTCCCGCTGGAATACCCGAGGCGGGAACCTGATTCTGAATAGTAGGGGGATCAACAGGTACTGCCCCGGCTGCTGCGCGGGCTGGTCCTCTACCTCTACTATGGCCTCGATCGCGACCTCGACCTCTCGCAGGTTCAGCTGGTGTCTGGTCACCCTGATCATTAGCGCGTGTCCTCACCATCTGTGAGAGAATGAACAACAGAAGTTTAGATTTTTACCGAACCAATAGAATAGCACGACAAAATTCAAGAAATGAAATCTTTCCTAAGAGTTCTGTAGCCTATCGAATATAAGTACAGATGTCTATGTACCGATCCGTAAGACCCTACTAAACCTGCTCATGACCGTTGAGTCTTATGTAACCTAGAGCTCTTATACCAACTTGTCACGACCCCAAATCCTAACTGGCTGTGATGGCGCCTATCGTGGAACTAGGCTAGCCAACAATCACCTATTTATACTTTCTTACACAAATCTCAATTCATTTTTCTGTGTTTCATCGACATATAAAATTTCCAAATATTTAAGCAAATCAAAATGCGCTAAACAGTCTATAACCATCCCAAAATACTGGAGCCAACAGGTCACGAGCATCTAAGAGTAATACTAATAATACTACTGTCATAATACAATGTCTCATAACGAAATACTAAGTACGAAATGAGGAAAGGGAAATGGAGATGTTGTGGACGTTGAACAGCTACCTCAATATCCCAACTCGGGCGCCGTACAGACTCAGATGGCTAACGCTCGGTACTAGTACCTGGATATGCACACAGAGGTGCAGGGAGTAATGATGAGTACGCCAACTCAGTAGTAATAAAAATAAATCAAGTCTGACAGTAAGAAAACACACAGGAGCTAATCACCGAATCACATTGAATAAAGTATTGATTTCCAACAGTATATATATATTTAGTCAAGTATGCTTTAAAACCCAGTTCAATAAAAATCCTTTTGAAAAGTGAAATTTCCAATGAATTCAATAAAATACCCAAGAAATACTAGTTCAAGATGAAAGTTAATCATAAATATTTATTCAGCAAAGCAAGTATCATAATCCGCCCCTCAGGCATAACATCACTCAGAATTAGTCACTCAGCACCTCACAATCACTCAGTATCAGCCACTCAGCACCTCACTGTCACTCATACCTCCCAATCACTCGTCACTCGACAATTGCACTCAGTAGGTACCAGCGCTCACCGGGGGTGTACAAACTCCGGAGGGGCTCTTACAGCCCAAGCGCTATAAACAACCAAATCATGGCAATAATAACTATGGCACTCGGCCTCTCACATATCATAACAGTGCAATGTGTTGCAGCGTGCAGCCCGATCCAAAATATCCTCACAATATTAGCCCTCGGCCTCACTCAGTCAGAAACTATCAAAATGCCACTCAGGCCATAAATAAACGGGGTTCTCGACCCAAAACAATATTTTATATCGTGAATAACAGTATCAACAAGTCTGAGTGTCAAAACAGTTTAACAAGAATGACTGAGTGTAAATCATAGTTACCACGGTGAGGAATATCAGAAAATAGCCCCCAAGGGGTCTAAACAGGTCGGCACGAGGCCCCAAACATGGCTTACAGCCCAAATATATCAAAAACATAGAAATACTATTTATCATATTATTTAAAAGCAGTTTTGCAACTCAATAGTTGCCTCGGGAAGAACCAGTTTCAAATTCCCCAATTAGTGCACGCCACACACTCGTCATCCAGTGTGTACATCATTCCAAAATAGTGAAAAGATGCTAAGTCCGGGGTTTCATACCCTCAAGACAAGATTTAAAGTCATTACTTATCTCAAACTAGCCCGAAAACCTACTCCGCAATACTCTTGCCCCTCGAATCGGCTCCCAAATACTCCGAGTCTATCAAAATCAGATTTACAACATCAAATTATGCTAAGGAAACTAAACCTAATCGAAAACTATCAAATTTAGGCACAATTCCCCAAATTGACCAAACCCGACCCCCGGGCCCACGTCTCGGAACTCGATAAACACACTATTATGATCCTCATCCTCCCACGAGTCTATACATATCAAGAACACTAAAATCGGAGTCCAATTAACCCATCAAATCCCAATTTAAAGGTCTCTTAATCTCAAGCCCTAATTACCCCTTTTGCATAGATTTTCCCTAGGTTTTCACCACTAATTAGGTCTTTAATCACATATAAACGAGTTATGAAGTCAAGAATATTACCTCCAAGTGATACCCCTTTGGTTTCCTCGAAATCCCTCTAAAAATCTTCAACCTCGTTCAAAAATGGTGGAAAAATAAAGAAAGGTCGCGGATTGGCTATTTAACACTGCCCAGGTCCTTTATTCACTGCGATCGTGGAAATAGGCACGCGATCGCGAAGAACAAAAATGCTGCCCCACCAAATAACGCTACGCGATCACAACAATAGCCACGCAATTGCGATTCATCCTGACACAAACTCACGTGATCGGAAGCTCCTCCCCGCGATCGCGAAGCACAATCGCTTACCCCCTCACGCGCCCCATTAACTCTACGCGATCGCGGACAATACCACGCGATCGCATTGCACAGAAATCTCAACACACGCGATCAAGACCTCCACCACGCGATCGCGTATAACAAAATTTCTTCCTCCCCAGCTTATACCTACGCGATCGCAAGGAACCTCTCGCGATCGCGGAAGAGGAAACCAGAACCAGAAAACACATCAGAAACAACAGTTCTACTGAGGCCAAACACACTCCGTTAACCACCCGAAACACACCCGAGGCCCTCGAGACCTCAACCAAACCTACCAACACACCCCATAACATCATTCAAACTTAGTCGAGCCCTCGAAACACCAAAAACAATGCAAAACACCAAAAGCACATCAAATTCAAGCCTATGAACTTTGAAATTTCTAAATTCCACCAACGATGCCGAAACCATCCAAAATACCTCTGATTGACCTGAAATTTTGCACACATATCCAAAATGACATTCCAGACCTTCTCCAACTTCTGGAATTCCATTCCGACCCCAATAGCCTATTTTCCACTGCCGACCGAAAATTTTCAAAAACTAACTTTCGCCAATTCAAGCCTAATTCTACACCGGACATCGAAATTACATTCCGAACACACCCCTAGGTCCCAAATCACCTAAAGAAGCTACCCGAGCCATAAAATTCGCATTTCGAGGTCGTTTACCAATAAGTCAACTCCTAATTGAATTTTTCAACTATAAGGCTACTTTAAGAGACTAAGTGTCTCAATTCTCACTACAACCACTCCGAACACCAACCATATGATTCCAACACATCATAAACAGTATAAACAATGCATGACCAAGCAGAAACAGAAATAACAGTGCAAATTCTACGGAACGACCGGCCGGGTCGTTACACGATCTTGCAAGAAAACGAAGACAGGCACTAGTAAATGGCATCCACTAATCTGAAAAATGGTAAGAATAAAACAAGATAGTGACCATATGTTCACTTAACCTAATTAAGCCTAATAGGTGTAAATACTCCTTTATAAAGCATATAGACATCATCATCCCAATAAAATTTGTGCCTACTTAGATTTGTCCTATAAACATTTCTCTCAAATGCACTATATAATGAAATTTGCAATGCGATCTTGTTAATAAGGTAGTACAAACATGTGCATGACAATGAAATTATAAAAGATTGATCACGCATCCATTTAAAATAAGTATCTCTACCACATGTATCAAATAAGACACTTCTATGATATAGCCAATTATCAATTACAAATCTCATGGACTCTTCTACATGTAAGTTATTCAAAGAAGCACATAAATTCACAAGAAGGTTAGAAGAACCCATAATTCCCAAAATAAAAGTTTCAATACATTCAAACTCATGATTATAACTTTCACCAATAATACTCTCAACGTCAAAGGATTCTAAACAATTGCTTAAATTGTCACAGAAAGAGTCATAGATAAGCTCTTGAAAGAGTATTTTATCACTAACATCAAATTAATCATGCATAGCCTCTTTAATAGTATCAAATTCTTTTACACGCTCACAATCAACATGACTAGAAGAATGACTTCCTATCACACAAATAAACTCACAATATAGCAATTTATCACATGAAAACTCATTAGGCATTTGATTAAGAGAAGAAAGAATATTTAACTCATTTTCCACCAAGTTGGAATGCATAATCATCTATGTCATACTCAATTTCAAAAGTAAGAAAATTACTCTTGAACTTGAACTTAGATATTACAGTTAATGGCTTGATATGCATCAAAATATCATCATCCATAAAAATTATAAAGTCACCAACATAAGAAATAAGAGTATAGTTCATTACCTCCAAAAATACCTTAGGTGTTCTAGAAAGGCCAAGAATGTGAATAAACCAATTATACATACCATACTTGGACTTATTTACTAATAGAACAACATCACCTTTTATTCTTTTATGCAATGGCTCTAACTTAGCAATGCTTTTAGGGAACTCCATGTTGTAAACCTGTAAATAAGGATCAAAATAGTCAAAAGGTTCAACGACAAAGAAATTAACCACGCTTTTATCTTCCACCATCCCATAAGAATTGATTTCACAAAATTCATGTTGGAATCCAATTGGATCCTTTGCCACCATCTCTTGCGTCTTACCTCCCTTTCAAAAGGTCTTTCAACACTTGGATGCACAAAATCACAAGAACTAAAAAAAGAAAGATTTAGTGGGTTAGAAAGTAAAGAAATATTTTTCTTGCATACACTCTCGTTGGCTTTTATCACAAGACTAACTTTCTCCTCACCCTTATACTCTTCTCTCTCACCAAGGTTTTCTTCTTTTTCTTCACTCAAACCCTCTTGTTTCTCTACCTCACGGCTTTTTTCTATCTCATGGCCTTCTCTCTTTTCTTTCCTCTCAAGCTTACTATTTTCCCCCCTTGACATCCCACTCTCTTCACTCAACACAACCTCTCCTTTTTCCTCTCTTGGGATGTCAACATGCACTCCCTTACTCCTCTCATTCTTTTCTCTCTCATATTTTTCCATATTCTCTTTAACAGTCTTTTCGTCTTCACAAATTTGTGAGGGAGTTAAAGGCCCAAGAATGAGTTTTTTCCCGTTAACTTCAAAAGAGTATCTATTTTTTTCATGCTATATGAAGCTCTTCTATATACATACCATGGATTTCTCAACAAAATATGATAATTATTCATGGGAATCACACCACACCAGATCGCATCTTCATACCTTCCAATAGAGAATAGTAATAACACTCTTTTATCTACATTTGCTCCTCTCAACATGTAGGGTTCAATATGCTCAACACAAGGCAAGTTCAATTTCTCAACCATATAAGTGCTAATAGAGTTATAGCCAAACTCTTTGTCAATTCTAAGGGCACAAATCGCAGACATCACTTTAGCTCTTGTTTGAAAAATAATTTTACCATTGTCTTCCTTCCATTCGGTATACTATAAGTTCGACTTTTCAAGTTTTTGAGTCATAGCTCGCCTCCTTTCACTATAACTACTTGTTTGAAACATATTGAAGAAAGATTAGAAGAATTATGTATCTCTCAAAATTTGGCATTTTCCTTCTAATACTCTCACCTCTCTTGCCTTTTTCCACTCAAAGCAACTCTTAGTCGTTTATCTTTAGATTTATTAATAAACCTAATAAGTCACAACCCACAATGATAAGAATAAGGAGTTAGAAAAATAAAAGAAAAGTGGAGGAGCAAACCTAGGAAGAATAGGAATTGGTTAGTAGAAAAAAAAAAGGAAAGAATTTAGGAAACCCAAAACCCACAAGAATAAGGAAAGAAGTTACCTTAATCTTCAAGAACAAGGATACCCTCTTCTTATTTTCTTTCTTGACTTGGAAACCGAAAAATACTTGAATTCTAAAAATAATAATGAGCAATAACAGTTTTTTGGGCGCTGATTTTCGTTTTTTTAAATTTTATCTTTTTTTCCTCAAGAACCTCCCAAGATTATCAAGATTGAAATATTGATTAGCCTATGCTCTGATACCACCAGGTAACAACACGATAGGGGTCCAAGAACTAAAGAAAATCAAGAAACGTACGGAAAGTAAAAGAAAATAAGAAACAAAAAAAGACAGAAAATAAAAGATAGATTGAATTCAAGAAAGAGTTTCTTGAATTCAAGAAGTCTATTCTTGAAGTTGAATTTTAAAAACAATAATTAGCTAACGACGAACTAATCGTCTTTGGTAGAGATTTAAAAACAAGAGATAGATTGTGAAACTCGGCCCTTTATAATAACAAGAACAATAATAAGCCTAAACTTATCACCTTTCTTGAATACCTAGAAGTGATCTAAGATTTTGAAAGAATTTAATCTTACCACCTTAAGTTGAGTCTTGAAGGTTGAAGAATAAATCCAAGAGTAGCCACACAAAAGAGTGTAAGAAGAATCTCACAATTTGGACACCCTTTATATAGAGAGGGGTCACGAAATTGTACCTAAAAAATAAGGAAATAAAGTCCTACTCTACTTTGGACAACAAGTCCAACTACCTTAGGAAAAGGAAAATACTAGGAAGCAAAAACCAAGTCATTCTTGGAAAGTAATTCTAAAAATCTTAGAAGAAGGAAAACATAACCTTAACTAACTAGGAAAGCAATAAATATAGCCCCATAATATATGGAAATAAGTCCCAAACAAATCTTGGATAGAATCTTGAAAATCTTGATGGAAATTTGCAAGAAACTTGGCACAAACTTGCACTCAATATCTAGCACGGCTATTGTACCTTTCTTGGATATCAAGTAAGTCATTTTATGCTATGAAAACGTGGCTTTATGTAGGATTTCGTGGGCTGCAGGTTTGGACACATTTTAGGTGCCAAATTGGTTCAAAAGTTGACTAACTAGGACCTTCTTCAAAGCATGTCTCTTGGGATCCAATCTTCCTCTTCTTGGACATAAATTTGGGCCATAAAATAATTGTAACATCTAGCCAATTCATATCCTTTATCCTTGAGCTCTTTCATCCCAATTAACAATTTCTTTACTTGCACTTGATATCTAATGACTTTGTTTGGCAACACTTCAGCTTGACATCTTGTTAAAGTGCTTCTTTGAGATACCAAAGCTTCATTCGTGTCCTTGAATAGATTTGAGCTTCCTAGGATGCTATCATTCCCCTCTTCTTGAAGAAAATTTGTCCTCGAATTTCGATCTTGCAAGAAAACGAAGACAGGCACTAGTAAATGGCATCCACTAATCTGAAAAAATAGTAAGAATAAAACAAGATAGTGACCATGTGTCCACTTAACCCAATTAAGCCTACTTGTCACGACCCAAATTTCCCTTCGTTGGGTACCGTGATGGCACCTAGTCTTAGGGACTAGGTAAGACTAATATTTCACTGAGCAACAACAATAATAAAAGAAAATGAACAGTCTCGATATGGAATCTTGACAATATTTACAATTTCCCAAAACCCGGTAAATACAAGTCATAAGCTCTACGAGTCCTTCTACAAAAAATCTAAGTACAACTGTATAGAAATAATAAGTATAGTTGAAATACAAGAAGGTGACTCCGAAGCCTGCGAACGCAGCAGTAGGTTTACCTTGAGTCTCCTCAGCAAAGATCCACAGAGATAGCAACAGTAAATACCTGGATCTGTGCAAAACAAAAATGCACAGAAGAGTAGTATGAGCACACCACGGCGGTGCCCAGTAAGTATCAAGATTAACCTCGGTGAAGTAGTGACGAGGACTAGTCCAGACACCAACTGGTCTAATATGTAAAAGACATAAGTAGTAATGACCGAAACAAAATATTTATCTAAAATCCTCGAATATAATTAACGACAGGAGAATATAAAGCGGAAGGAAGTGCAGCAATTAAAGCAACGGAACAGCATAACAGAAATACGCAAGAAGGAAGGACAGCACGCAGGCCAAAGTCGGAAATCACAATACCAAGAAAACACTCAAAACTCAGCACTGTATCAATTTACTCACATTAAGCCTTAGCAATTAAGCTCAATAAAAACAACCGGTCAAACCCTCAAGTAAAACCTTTAAATAGTGAATTTATATCGAAAACTTTTGAAAATATAATCATTTCAAGATAGAGGAAATCTTCTTTGAAACATACTTTTTCTGAATGTATATGTATGTATATCTTTATAAAGAGAAACCGTTAGAACATAGTTCCCTTAAAATACGTTGTATTCAAATATACTTTCCCAAGTACCGCCCCTTCAAATATCATTTGTTCAAATATACTTTCCCAAATACTACTTTTTCAAAGATCATTTGTTCAAATATACTTTCCCAAATACTGCTCTTCCAAATATTATTTTTCTGCAAGACAAATACGTTTAAAATATACTTTCGCAATAGAAGTCCTTCGGACATAACTTTTCCTGGAGATAATTGCTTTTCAACTATACATTTCAATATATATATGTATATCTTTCAATCCAAATCTCCTCAATGATAAACCACCGGAACTCAGTCCGTAACTCAGAATTTGTCATGCAATGCAGTACAGAGGGGAAGCTACCGGATCTCAGTTCGTAGTCCTGATTTAAATATGCAATGCAGTACAGGGGGAAAGCTCCCGAATCTCAGTACGTAGTCCCAATTTAAATATGCGATGCAGTACATGGGGAAAGCTCCCGGATCTCAGACCGTAGTCCCAATTTAAATATGCAATGCAGCACAACAGAGAGGAAACAACCAGAGAACAAACGAGCAGAACAGCAAACAAGAAGGCAAAATGCAAGGTGCAACGAGAAGTTCAACACGAGAACTTAAATCATAACAGTGGAAAACATCACTCATAAGAAGAAATCACTGGAGAGACAAAAACAAGTAAAAGGAAACAATGTAACTGGGGGAAAACATAACAAATTTAGCAACGATTCACAATACTCAAGTCAATAGATAGAGAACCTATCATCCCGGCAAGGGAAACAGCTACAACCAATCTCGCCTAACAGTTTGCTTCACGGAATAAACTCAGCTTAAGCCAAACATTCAATAATAAGCGGCACCAAGGAAACACCGCCAATATGGGTGATGATCAACTATACCTAAGTAAGATTTAAGGCAAATCATCATGTACGACTCACGGGCATGCTTGACACCAAACTATAGATATTCCAATTCCTGTTAAACAATTATACGACTAGATGATACTAATTCTAATAAATTAGGCAGTTTGTGATGAACTAGCATAGTGATAGGAGAGGAAAAATATTTAGCTAAGTCAAGTTAAGATAAATAATAAACAAGAGGAATCGAAGTCAAGAAAATCTAATCCAACGGAGGAAAATAAAACTAGCAGTCAGGAACTCAACCATAACAATTACCACTTCATACGCAGGAGATATAGGAACCTAAGAATCCTAAAAGGTCAACCTAATTGTAAATAAGTCCGAGTATGCACTCTTCACCTCGCGTACACGGGCTACAATCAACATGGAAGACTCAGTTCCTAAGGGGTAGTTCTCTCACACAAGGTTAGGCAAGATACTTACCTCAAAGACGACAACCGGTACTCGAAAATGGACTTCTCGGGCGGGAAGGCCTCTGGACGGCTCAAATCAACTAAAACAACTTCAAAATGCACATAAAACATATAAGGGACTATTCAAAACGATAAAGTTTCAATCTTTATAAATTTATAAAAATCGACCCAAAAGTCGACCCCTGGGCCCGCACCTCGGAACCCGAGAAATTTACCAAAAATCGATTACCCGTTCCGATACGAGTTCACCCATACTAAATTTATCCAAATCCGATGTCAATAGGTCATTCAAATCATGAATTTTCAATTTAGAAATTTTCTTTCAAAAACCCAAGTTTCTTTAACCCAAAACACGAATTAAATGATGAAAATACGAACTACTTCATGAGATATAATTAATTATGGTGGAAGAACACTTACCCATTCTATTATTTTGAAAATCCCAAAATATTGCTCTCAAATCCGAAGTCCAAAGTTGAAAAATATGAAGAAAATGGCTAACCCTCGTCTATATGAATCTGCCAGGACTTCCGCACCTGCGACCAGCTTAACCGCACCTGCGCGACCGCAGGTGCGAAACTCTAACCGCACCTGCGCTCCAGTCCGCACCTGCGCCCAATGATCGCTCCTGCAGGGACTGCACCTGCGCCCCAAAGATCCGCACCTGCGAAGGCTGCCCAGTCCACCCCAGCTCGCACTTGCGCACTATTTCCGCACCTGCGAAGCTCGCACCTGAGGATCCCCATCCGTAGGTGCGGCCACATCAGAACAGCAGCACCAGCTGCCTTTTCCAAACTTTAAACTTCCCGCTAACCATCTTAAATCATTCCGAGCCCCTCGGGACCTTAGCCAATTAAACCAATAGGTCACATATCATCACAAGAACTCATTCGGACCCTCGGAACACCCAAAACAACGCCCGAATCACTGAATCAAATAAAAAATCAAACTTATAACTTTCAAAACCTCAAATATCCAAACTCGTGCCGAAACCTATCAAATCAACATGGAACGACGTGAAAATTTGCAGACAAGTCCCAAATGACAAACGGTCCTACAGCCACTCCCGGAATTCCATTCCGAGCCCGACATCAAATTTTCACCTATCGGCCGGAATCGCCGAAATTCTAACTTCCGCCAAATGGCCTCAATTTGCTCTACAGACCTCCAAATCCAGTTCCGGACGCACGCCTATGTCCAAAATCATCATACAAAGCTGTTGGCGTTAACCAAAACTCATTCCGAGGCCGTTTACTCAAAAGTCAAACTTCCGGTCAACTTCTTTCACTTAAGCTTCAAAATTTGAAAATTCTCCCCTAATTCGACTCCGGATTATCCGGCAACTGAATCTAACCATGCACATAGTTTGATATTCCCAATGTGGATATGTTTATGACCTTACATCACCAAACGGAGCTTAAATTCCCGAAACGACCGGCCGGGTCGTTACATTCTCCCCCTCTTAAAACCAACGTTCGTCCTCGAACGTGCCAAGACTCACCTTGAACTCATCCGATCACTGATTTCACACTTCCAACACACACCCGCGGGTGATCTCACATCACCCCAGCCTATGCACGTCTGATGGAACCATCACAACTGCAATTTAGCATTCCTATCACCACCGATAAGCCTCATATCTCAATTTCTCACCTTATACTCATTTCCAAAAGATCTGATCCTAAATTTCCATATCCGGAATTAGCCTAAACCAGTTGTATTAACTCATGTCTATACCCATAAGGCACGACCACGCAATGTAACACATCACACTCAGGCTCAAATAGCACTTTCGATCACAATAGCTGCCCGACATCAACTCAACATTAGCAATTGGCCCCACATATAGAAGGACTCTGCTCCAAACCCCATAATACTGATAGGATGCAATAAACACGAAGACCTCATTATTAGGCACCCGAATCACCAAGCCATAGCTAACGCAACCTGGCACACATCCCGCAAGCCAAAACTAAAGAAGCACATAACGAATATGAATGAATATTAAAATAGATACATATAAGGGAGATATCAAACAAGCCCATAGGCATACTCTCTATCGATATTGACTTACCAAAAGCAATATAACGAGGAAGAAACAAACCACATGAACAATTCACAAGGATCCCATCCTGATAAAAAATCTCCACCGCGGTACTCGACCCGGTCTAAATATATCAAATCACAAATATCACGAGGACTCGCCCTCATTTCTAAATCTCATACTGAAAGTATATCATACCAATAGAAATTTCTCCCTTAACTCATCTCAGCTGATAGAAATCATAATACTAACTGAACTCACATCTCAATGGAGTATCAAATCACAGCTAGTAAACAAAGTACTTAGGAAAAAAAATCACATAGGGCTCACCATAATGAACAATAAGGACTCACCTCTAGTTTCATCACTAGAAAGGGTGAATAAAACAACGGTAGACACAGGTACTACTCATAAAATCTCCCAACAGGAGTAATCACAAAATAGAGTGCAAAACATGAAACTCACTCATAAATAAAATAGCAAATAAGGGAATCTCGTCCCGGCCGATAGAGGTATAGTGAAGTACAATGGTACCCCACTTTAGCATATCACAACATACCTGGGTGATGATATCTGGCACCACGGCCTCTAGCCTACTATATGAAACACACCAATGGGTCGGGCCTCCCCCTCTTGGGCGCCCTCTACTCACCTGAATACCCTGCTATAACACACTTACCTGAATCCTGGAGTAAATCTTTCGCCCTGTGGCTAATATCTCCATACTTAAAACAACATCTCTACTGACGTGGCTGTGGAAACCACCCAATACGGGTCCTCTGAGACCCATGAGTACCTAAGAACTCCCATCCGAAGCTGGTAATGCAAACTAAACCGGTTGACCCACAAAACCTCTAATGTGTCGTACCTTGCCTCCATAATAAGGACCAGTAGATCTCTCCGGCCTATGTGCCTCCTAACTGAAGCAACCAAGCGAGGTATATACCTGGACAACTCACTGAATCCGACGACGTACTCAAATACTAACATAGTGCTCTGACGCAACTGCTCAAACTCCGTGCGCCCTGCATCTCGGAGGGATTAGGTGCAACTCCCTCAATAACATCTCTGGAACCTGGATACATGCAAGTGAAACTGACTTGGCTGGGCTACCCCACTCATGTGCCCACCACTACTGACAAACCCACTACTCTGAACCTGAGACGTGACAAAAGAAATCACGCTCGTCTCCACAATACCCGAAGTACGAAGAATATAGTGACACTCATCCAGAAAACCCTGGCATCATTTGTTGCCAATCCACTGAAAGATAGGAGGGTCGTACTTCCTGTACCTCTAAATTTCCAAGGGGTTTCTCCCTCCAATGTTGTTTCCCTAACCACGGGCTGAACGGAAACCATCTGTTGTGCAGCCAAGACAACTGGAACCTGACCCACATGGTCTTGCTGCTTTGGAGTGTAGACGGTGGGAGTCTGAACTCCCCCCCCCCCTGATCCGTGTAATAGCCGGTGAACTAGAATCAATCTCGCCTGATTCAATATACCAATTATACTCAAAGATATAACCCCGGTCTCTGAAGTCCGAAGTACAATAGGCACCTCCAGTACTTGGTTTTCCCCAACTAGAATTGATGGAGGCTCTCCAATGGTCATTTTGGTAGGCAACTTAACTGCGACACGTGCTCCTCGTCGGCCTCTGTCTCTGACCCTTGCGATGCTTGTATCGGGTAATGTCATCAGGTACCGCAGTTCGCGTCCTCACCATCGGTGAGAGAATGGAATGATAATTTCAAACTTCAAGATCAATGAACTCGCACGATAGGAATGAAGGAAGTGAAATCATCCTAGTAGTTCCGTAGACTCTCGAAGATAAGTACAGACGTCGCCGTACCGATCCGCAAGACTCTACTGAACCCGCTTATGACTCATAGCACCTATGAACCTAGAGCTCTGATACCAACTTGTCACGACCCAAAATTCCCTCCGTTGGGTACCGTGATGGCACCTAGTCTTATGGAATAGGTAAACCTAATATTTCACTGAGCAACAACAATAATAAAAGAAAATGAACAGTCTCGATATGGAATCTTGACAAAATTTACAATTTCCCAAAACCCGATAAATACAAGTCATAAGCTCTACGAGTCCTTCTGACAAAAATCTAAGTACAACTGTATATAAATAATAAGTACAGTTGAAATACAAGAAGGTGACTCCAAAGCCTGCGAACGCAGCAGCAGGTTTACCTTGAGTCTCCTCAGCAATGATCCACACAGGTAGCAACAGTAAATACCTGGATCTGTGCAAAACAAAAATGCACAGAAGAGTAGTATGAGCACACCACGGTGGTGCCCAGTAAGTATCAAGACTAACCTCGGTGAAGGAGTGACGAGGACTAGTCCAGACACCCACTGGTCTAATATGTAAAAGACATAAGTAGTAATGATCGAAACAAAATATTTATCTAAAATCCTCGAATATAATTAACGATAGGAGAATATAAAGTGGAAGGAAGTGAAGCAATTAAAGCAACAGAACAGCATAATAGAAATACGCAAGAAGGAAGGACAGCACGCAGGCCAAAGTCGAAAATCACAATACCAAGAAAACACTCAAAACTCAGCACTGTATCAATTTACTCACATTAAGCCTTAGCAATTAAGCTCAATAAAAACAACCGGTCAAACCCTCGAGTAAAACCTTTAAATAGTGAATTTATATCGAAAACTTTTGAAAATATAATCATTTCAAGATAGAGGAAATCTTCTTTGAAACATACTTTTTCTGAAGGTATATGTATGTATATCTTTATAAAGAGAAACCGTTAGAACATAGTTCCCTTAAAATACGTTGTATTCAAATATACTTTCCCAAGTACCGCCCCTTCAAATATCATTTGTTCAAATATACTTTCCCAAATACTACTTTTTCAAAGATCATTTGTTCAAATATACTTTCCCAAATACTGCTTTTCCAAATATTATTTTTCTGCAAGACAAATACGTTTAAAATATACTTTCGCAATAGAAGTCCTTCGGACATAACTTTTCCTGGAGATAATTGCTTTTCAACTATACATTTCAATATATATATGTATATCTTTAGATCCAAATCTCCTCAATGATAAACCACCGGAACTCAATCCGTAACTCAGAATTCGTCACGCAATGCAGTACAGCGGGAAAGCTCCCGGATCTCAGTCTGTAGTCCCGATTTAAATATGCGATGCAATACAGGGGGAAAGCTCCTGGATCTCAGTCCGTAGTCCCAATTTAAATATGCAATGCAGCACAACAGAGAGGAAAAAAACCACAACACAACAAAAGCATTGCACAAGCCACAACGAGCACAATAGCAAACAATAAGGCAAATGCAAGGTGCAACGAGAAGTTCAACACGAGAACTTAAATCATAACAGTGGCAAAACATCAGTCATAAGAAGAAATCACTGGAGAGACAAAACCAAGTAAAAGGAAACAATGTAACGGGGGGAAAACATAACAAATTTAGCAACGATTCACAATACTCAAGTCAATAGATAGAGAACCGATCATCCCGGCAAGGGAAACAGCTATAACCAATCTCGCCTAACAGTTTGCTTCACGGAATAAACTCAGCTTAATCCAAACATTCAATAATAAGCGGTACCATGGAAACACCGCCAATATGGGTGATGATCAACTATATCTAAGTAACATTTAAGGCAAATCATCATGTACGACTCACGGGCATGCTTGACACCAAACTATAGATATTCCAATTCCTGTTAAATAATTATATGACTAGATGATACTAATTCTAATCAATTAGGCAATTTGTGATGAACTAGCATAGTGGTAGGAGAGGGAAAATATTTAGCTAAGTCAGGTTAAGATCAAATAATCAACAAGAGGAATCGAAGTCAAGAAAATCTAATCCAACAGAGGAAAATGAAACTAGCAGTCAGGAACTCAACCATAACAGTTACCACTTCATACGCAGGAGATATAGGAACCTAAGAATCCTAAAAGGTCAACCTAATTGCAAATAAGTCCGAGTACGCACTCGTCACCTCGCGTACACGGGCTACAATCAACATGGAAGACTCAAATCTTAAGGGATAGTTCCCTCACACAAGGTTAGGCAAGATACTTACCTCAAAGACGACAACCGATACTCGAAAATGGACTTCTCGGGCAGGAAGGCCTCCGGACGGCTCAAATCAACTAAAACGACTTCAAAATGCACATAAAAACATGTAAGGGACTATTCAAAATGATAAAGTTTCAATCTTTACTAATTTATAAAATTGACCCAAAAGTCGACCCCCGGGCCCGCACCTGGGAACCCGATAAATTTACCAAAAATCGATTACCCGTTCCGATACGAGTTCACCCATACTAAATTTATCAAAATCTGATGTCAATAGGTCATTCAACTCATGAATTTTCAATTTAGAAATTTTCTATCAAAAACCCAAGTTTCTTCTACCCAAAACACGAATTAAATGATGAAAATACGAACTACTTCATGAGATATGATTAATTATGGTGGAAGAACACTTACCCATTTGATTATCTTGAAAATCCCCAAAAATTGCTCTCTAATCCGAAGTCCAAAGTTCAAAAATATGAAAAAAAAAGGCTAACCCTCGTCTATATGAATCTGCCAGGACTTCCGCACCTGCGACCAGCTTAACCGCAATTGCGCGACCGCAGGTGCAAAACTCTAACCGCACCTGCGCTCCAGTCCGCACCTGCGCCCCAAAGATCTGCACCAGCGAAGGCTACCCAATCCACCCCAGCTCGCACCTGCGCACTATTTCCGCACCTGCGAAGCTCGCACCTGCGGTTCCCCATCCGCAGGTGCGGCCACATCAGAACAGCAGCACCAGCTGCCTTTTCCAAACTTTAAACTTCCCGCTAACCATCTTAAATCATTTCGAGCCCCCCGGGACCTTAACCAATTACACCAATAGGTCACATATCATCATACAAACTCAGCCGGACCCTCGGAACACCCAAAACAACGCCTGAATCACCGAATCAAACAAAAAATCAAACTTATAACTTTCAAAACCTCAAATATCCAAACTCGTGCCGAAACCTATCAAATCAACCCGGACCGACGTGAAAATTTGCAGACAAGTCCCAAATGACACAACGGTCCTACAGCCACTCCCAGAATTCCATTCTGAGCCCGACATCAAATTTTCACCTTTCGGCCGGAATCGCCGAAATTCTAACTTCCGCCAAATGGCCTCAATTTGCTCTACGGACCTCCAAATCTAGTTCCGGACGCACGCCTAAGTCCAAAATCATCATACAAAGCTGTTGGCATTAACCAAAAATCATTCTGAAGCCGTTTACTCAAAAGTCAAACCTCCGGTCAATTTCCTTCAATTAAGTTTCAAATTTTGAAAATTCTCCCCTAATTCGACTCCGGATTATCCGGCAACTGAATCTAACCACGCACAATATAACGACCTGGCCGGTCGTTTTGGAGAGTTAGCGCCCCGATCCCCCTGATAATTGTTCCTCCCTTGTCTTATTAGGTTAATGGAACGAGTCCGAGCGTTGAGTGATGAAAATTGGAGTGTTTTTAGACATATAGTCCTTTAAGGTGAGCTTTGACCTTAGAAATTGGGCCGGAGTGGGAGCTGTGTGAAGACGGATCTGGAATGGAAATCCGTCGACTCCGTTAGTTCCGTTGAGTGATTTCAGGGTTGGGAGCGTGTTCGGAATATGTTTTTGAGGCTAGACGTAGATTTAGGCTTGAATTGGCGAAAGTTAAAATTTTGGCGATTTGGGCCGATAGGTGAGATTTTGATATCGGACTCGGAATGGAATATTGAAAGCGACAGCAGGTCCGGAATGTTATTTATGACCTGTGTGCAAAATTTGAGGTCATTCGGACGAGTTTAGACGTGGTTCGGCGTCGGAAGTGACTTCTTGAAAATTCCTAAGTTCCTAGGCTTGAATCTATGCATTTTTGGATATTTTGATGTTAGGGGACGTGTTTTTAAGGCCCGACCAAGTTTGGATAGGGTATTGGGATCAGTTGGTGGTTTTGGGTGAGGTTCCGGGGGGCCTCGGGGTTGTTTCGAATGCTTATCGGGAAGTTTGGAAAATTTCAAAGTGCTGAACCAGACCTGTATCTGGTGTTCCGCACCTGCGATGGAATTTCCGCAGGCGCGGGACTTATGCCGCAGGTGCGAAGCTCGAGTGGCCTGGTCAGGGATCGCAGGTGCGACCTGGGCTCCGCAGGCGCGGAACCGCAGGCGCGACCTTTCTATCGCAGGAGCGGTCCCAGGGCTTTAAGTGATTTTCCGCACCTGCGATGATAATTCCGTAGGTGCGGTACAACATGAGCGGTTAAAAGGGACCGCTGGTGCGGAAATCCCTGTTCATATTCTAAGAATCCGAGGGTTTTGTTATTTCACCATTTTTGAGTTGTGGGAGCTCGGGAGAGGCGATCTTTGAGAGGATTTTCACGTGGGTAATCGAGGTAAGTGATTTTCTACCACCATAGGTTAATTTCCACGTTCCTAATCTTAAATNTAATTTTGGGGTTTTGATTGGGTAATTGACCTCCGATTTGAGAGATTTTCATATGGTTAGAGTCGTGAGCGAACAAGAGTTCAGAAAATATAAATTTTTCTCGATTCCGAGACGTGGGCCCGAGGGGCATTTTTGTCAAATTTTCTAATTTCGCGTATTAGTTTTGAATTAATTAGTTACTTCGATTTCTTGAATTTATATTTACGTTATCCCATCGAATGGAATAGATTTGGGCCACCCGGAGTTGGATACTCGTGGCAAGAGAGTGATTAGCGGTTGATTTGCACAGTTGAGGTAAGTGGCTTGCCTAACTCTGTGTTGGGGAATCTCCCTTAGGCATTTTTACTGGTTTTTCCTATAAAAACCCCGTGTACGTGAGGTGACGAGCGCGTGCACGGGATATTTTCACTGAAGTTCCTTATTTCTTTCTACATAATGCTTTCTTTCCAACTCTATTATTACTGCTATCATTTAAATTGCATAATAACTTAAGATTTATCATGGTAAATTGATTTCTAACTGATTTTCCATTCGTTACTATTCTTTGAAACTGATTTAATGATCCTTCTTCGAGATTTCCAACTGGTTTTCCTCAAACCCTTAAAAAATACGTTATTTTGGAGATTTACTTTATATTACGTATAAATACAGGGATTGCGGGCATAGACCTGAGCCTTTCCCTCATTTTGCATTGCATACAGGGATTGCGGGCATAGACCTTAGCATTTCTCTCATTCTCCATTGCATACAGGGATTGCGGGCATAGACCTGAGCCTTTCCCTCATTCTGCATTGCATAAATAGGGATTGCGGGCAGAGACCTGAGCCTTTCCCTCATATTGCATTGCATTGTACCTTTACTT